>CATIWF010050585.1:0-12741 GCA_949630135.1 Balakata baccata
TATTGAAATCAATTGATATTTTCATGTGTATCAATTTGAGTATTGCATTAAAAAAGATAAAATATTTAATTTGAAGATAATAATAAATAAATTGTATTTTTAAAAAATATTAAGCAAAAATTATTAATTAAACTAAATTAACTAATTTTTTAATATGTATAAAAATAGAACTAAACCTATTTTTTCCGGATAAATGAAATATAATTGTTATTTGTACCAAAAAAACATTTATGGTATTCATATGCTTTTATTTTTAATATTCGAATAAACAATAGTCTGATTTCTTTATTAGAATATTAGCATTTGTTTGATTTTTTTTTTCATTTTTAAAAAAATGCATTTGTCTCATTTCTATTTTTTGCATTTATGGGCAATTATAAAATTTACAACATCATCAATTCTATTTCATTATCACCAAAGCTCAAAACTAATGATTGAACCTTTTTTTTTATTTATTTATTGGGAAGTTGATTGTGTTATATAGCAGGAGATAATCATTTTATTTTATTCACGATAAAAATAAAAAATTTCCACCACGAAAAGACTCAGACACAAGTGAATTATTTATAAGAATTCTTTTAATGATCAAGATGAAAATAGAAACAAAAATAAGAGTAATTAAAGTTACGATATCCTCTATATTTATATAAACTTGTACACTTAGGAAATATTGAAAATAAATTTGTGTAATTGATTTGTGAACATTTTCTCCCTTTTCTTTTGCTAGAAAAATCCAAGGTTCCGATTTCTTTTTCATATTGTTTCATTTTTTTGGGCAAAGAAATTCGAGTACATATACAAGGATGTCTTTCCCCAGTATGGAAAAGAAAAAAAAAATTAAAATATTAAAAATTAGGTGAATAAATGATATATATATATAAAGATCTCACAGAAATTTTTAGTCCTCAATCTCATTGCTCATTTCTGTCGGTGCCCACTAAAATACAAAATCACAAGTCTCCTCTAAATAGATTTAGGAATATAAACAATGTCAGATTACCAAAAAGAAAATTAAATTCTTATTAATCGATACTATTATCCCAAAAAAAAATAATTAATTAAGAGCCACACAAAAAAGAAAAAAAAAAGCAAAATTAGAATTCAATTTCAAAACCTGAAGCTTGAACCAGATTTTTCTCACCTTCAGCAACCTGCATGCATTGTTGAATTACTAGAGACATTAATTTTGTGCTGAACTTATGATTCTATCGGCCGAGCGGTTTTCCGGTGAAACCGGCTGTTTTTTGGGCCTGTCGGAGGGCGGTACAAGTTTTTCTTGGTTATACAGAGTGCTTAATTGATGAAAATAAGGACATGTTCTAGAATCAACAGATCTTTTCTTGTTAACATCCTTAGTTTTCCTAAAATACTTGTTTATGTTCTCCCATTTCTCTTTGCACCTCTTGGCACTTCTCTTATAACCCAAGTCACACATCCCTTTGGAGATTCTTTCCCACAAAGGAGCTTTTGCTGTCACTGATTCCTTGTCTTCATTACTGTTATACAGGCTGCACCTTAAGTTTATCAAAGCTAAAACCTCGTCCTTTGGCCATCTCTTCCCCAGACCATCCTTTTCATCTGGTGTTGTATGCTTCTTGTTCACTGTATCAATTGATAATGAACTTGGTACTGATGGGTTGCTTTGGGAATTGAGAATATTATTAGGGTTTTGTGGAGCTCGTGACGAATTAGGGTTTTGGGTTTCTTGGTTTTTTGGCATTGAGGTTGGTATAATTGGATTCTTGTCTTGATGGTGGCTTGAAGATGTTATGGTAGTTGATGTGGATGATTCAAGATTGGTGTAGTTATTGGTTTGAGAAGTTGAATTAGGGTTGTGTGGTGGCAATAAGGAAGATGAAGAGGATGATTTTGAGCTTTTCTCTCCAAGAATTTGAGTAGAAGAAACAGATGATGATGATAATTTATTCAAGAAATTAATAATCGTTGCTTGTCTATCACCAGCAAGAGCTTGTTCATGTGCCCTAAGTTGAAGTTCCTTGTCGATCCTATCCATTTCTTGCTTCTTCCATGCTTCTTCTCTCGCTAGCTTTTCTTCATCTCTTTTCACCATATCTTCCAGAAGCTTATTGTGCATCTTTTCTTGTTGAGCCATAATTTTGCTAATAATATCCTCGCAAAAGCCCTTGAACATCTCAAACTTCTTCTCTCTTTTCCTCTTCTTCGTCTTCGATTTCTCAACCTCTTTCCCATTGTCTTCAGTTGAGTTTCCTACTAATACTGCTACTGTTTGATAATTTCTTGAATCTTCTTCCACATGCTGCTCCTCTATCTTGTCTTCTTCTTGGATGGCTTCGTCCATTTTTTTGTTATTTTCTGCTCTAATTTTTTGAGGATTTTGATCGTTACTATTGTTATTATCATCATCATCATGATAAAGATCTTCAAATCCACCAAAAACCCTGTAAGTTTTCGAGAGATTAATGTTGTTGAAGTATCTGCTTTCTTCTTCAAACTTCTCCTTGCACTTTTCTGCACTTCTTTTGAACCCAACCTCTGCAAGCTTCCTGTACCCACCGTAAAATATATTAAAACACCAAAGCCACCTACATATCATTAGCATTTATGTTTTCCATTTTATTATTAATTAGTTATTGCAATAAAGGTTTCTTTAGTATTTACACAAAACCCAACAAAAAAAAAAAAAAAAACTTCAGCCACTAATTGCATGTTAAATTTAATATGATTAAGAGATGTAGCTCTTCAACTCTACTTGAACAGAACAATTTGAAAGGGTTGTATCTTTACATATACCTTAATTCAAAAGCAAGAAAAGAAGAATGGGTCTAAATTTTTTACCTGGAAACATGATCCCAAGTAAATTCAGGGAACCAATTCTCCATGCTAGATCTGATCCTCAACAGGGCAAGCACTTCATCATTAGACCATGGATCAATGGATTCTGGCAATGATCTCTCTCTTTCAATCCGATCCAAATTCACAGCCACCATAGTACTGTCTTGCTTGTCTTCATTCTTGGAAGTGGGTTGTGAAGTTTGGTGCAATGGATGCAAGAAATTGGGCTGCATTGGATGACATGTATAGGGATCAAAATTAGAAAAAGCAGCAGCAGGAGCAGAAGAAGAGCCATGAAGAGATGGGGGAGGAGAAGAAAGAGGGAGAGGAAGAGAAGTTCTTGAAGCTAAGAATTGGTGGAATTGATCTGGTACTCCTTCAAACATTTTTTTTTTTTTTTGGGTTTTTCTTGTGTGTGTTTTTAGTGTGAATGTTCTATCTAGGTAGAGCTAGCTACTTTCTCCACTTTTTTCCACAATCACTGTTAATTGATAAGAAATATAAGAATAAAAAAAAAATCCCAAATAGAAAGAAAACTACAACACCAACCTCTTCCCCCTTCCTCTCTCATTTATCAGGGAATTTGTCCTATGCATGGATGGCATGGCAAAAGATAGGCCAAAAGACACCCATTTGGAAGGGAAGTGAAGTCACTCTCCTACCAAAATAAAATAAAATTGTAAAAAATCCACTTGTTTCAATAATTTTTATACCAATCCGTCTCCAATATATACTAAAATATTTATACTTTATCAATCAATCTATTTATATTAAAACATAAATATTTTAATATAATTAAAATAAAATAAATTATTACAAATAATATTGCTCTTAAATTATGGGCATGTGAACCATTGTTAATTGAAGGAAGAATCATTTTACAGTGGATCTGATATATTGATACATCCTAATATTTATAATTATTAGATCATTTATTTTTAATTCTAACCATTATATCTAGATTAATCAACGTATTATTACGGATAAAAATTGAAGTATATTGTATTATAGCAAAAGCTCCAAAGAAATGAAGAAAATGTGAAATGCGGAGGGCAAAGGTGAGAGTAGGGAATGTAAACTTAATGTATTTGTTTTTTTGTGTTGGGAATCATAATAATAATGAAGATTGATTTGAAGGGGGTCCTTTAGAATCCTATGCAGTGGCTGATGCTTATGATGATGGTGTAATTACCTTCAAGGAGGATGGCAGGACACGTGAATACATGCAGACTATGGGACCAATTATTTATTGAACCCAAACAAAAACTCCAACGAAAACCACATCACTTCCCCCACCCCCCCCCAAAAAAAAAAACCCTAATTGTTTTCATCTATATACCTAACTTACTCCTCAAATTTGCCAAGAAAAAACCGCTTGTAACCCTGAAATTATAAAATAGTTATTTATATATCTGAGTTCGTGATAATTCTGCACCCTCTTTTTTACATTAGTATGCAAATTATCTGAGGTCTAATGACCGGAATTTACTTGATCCATTATTCGTTTACTTGTCGGTTTTTTTTGTTGGAATTTAGTTGATCCGTTATTTGGCTTTGCTTAATGTATTTTCTTATTTTTTTTTTTTAAAAAAAAAATTACACCATTTACCAAATTTTAACTTTTTCTTTTAAAAAATACCTGCACTTTTTTCTTTTTTTATCATATACACTTTTCAATTTTGCTTCTTATTTTTATTATTATTTTTTTAATTTTCATCTTCCTCTTCGACATTGAGATAATCGGCATTTGCATTGAGAGGAAGCGCGATTGAAACCTCTGGACTCAATGCTCTCACTCGTTGCCTTGACTCCGCCGTATCCTCTCCCTCAGCAACGACGACTATATCCGACCAGCAAGTTCAGATTTGGATTGAGCAGCTTAAGAATCTGAATGAGATTATGTGTTTCGGCAATGATGCGTTTGGATTCGTTATTGAAGGACATTGACTCCAAAATTCTAATGGCTTTGATTTTTAGTTGGAATTTTCATTTTTGAGAACGGAAAGAAACGCGGATAAGCAACTTTGATTTAGATTTCTCGAAGTATTATGGAGAGAGTAGAAGAAATCTAGGGAGTTTTGATGGATTTTTGGAGACGATTGAAGATATATATTGAAAATATTTTTAGGGTATTTTTAAAAAAAATTTTAAATGCAGGATTTTTATAATATTTTATGAGCTTTTTAATTTAAAAAAAAAACAAATTGAGAATCAAAATAGTTCAATTAATATTGGAAATTTTACAAAAATGGAAAAAAACGGGTAAACGTTTACAAAAATACTGTTTCTCAGAGTTTTTTTTAAAAAATTCACTTGCATAAATTTTATTTTAAAAATACCTAAAATCAAGATTTACCCAAGATTTACTTGAAATTTACTTAAAATTTGTTGCAAAATTAATGAAAACTAAAGTTACAAAAATTTTATAAAAAATTTACTTAAAATTTATTCAAATTA
This sequence comes from Balakata baccata, assembly GCA_949630135.1. Classification (NCBI taxonomy): domain Eukaryota; kingdom Viridiplantae; phylum Streptophyta; class Magnoliopsida; order Malpighiales; family Euphorbiaceae; genus Balakata; species Balakata baccata. The sequence continues at coordinate 5,272 of CATIWF010050585.1, forward strand.
TATCAAATATTTACCAGAAAATTAATGAAAGTTGAAATTACACAAGATTTATCTAAGATTACTAAGATTTACCAAAGAATTACTAAAAATTGGCATAAGGTTTATCCAAAATTTACTGCAAAATTAATAAAAATTGAATTTATAAAAAATTTATCAAATATTTACAAAAAAATTAATAAAAGTTGAAATTATACAAGATTTATCAAAGATTTACTTAAAATTTACTTAAGTTATACCCAATATTTTTAAAAAAATTAATGAAAATTGAAGTTACATAAGGTTTACTTAATATTTACCCAAGATTTATCCAAGAATTATGCAACATTTACTCGAAATTTATCTAACATTTACCAAAAAATTTATAAAAATTAAAGTTACAAAATATTTATAAAAAATTTACTTAAAGTTTACTCAACTTATACGCAATGTTTTCAAAAAAAATAATAAAAATTGAAGTTATATAAAATTTACTCAATATTTACCCAAGGTTTATCCAAAAATTATCTAACATTTATTCGAAATTTATCTAACATTTACCAAAAAATTAATAAAAATTAAAGTTACAAAATGTTTATCCAAGACTTATCCTAAGGTTTAGCCGATGTTTATTTAAAATTTACCGCAAAATTAATGAAAGTTGAAGTTATATAAGATTTATTTAAAATTTTCCTAATATTTACTTAATATTTATCAAATATTTACCCAAAATTTACCACAAAATTAAATGAAAATTACAAAAGATTTATTAAAAATTTATTTAAACTTTATTCAAGTTATATCCCAATTTACCCAATATTTATAAGAAAATTTTTCAAAGTTGAAGTTATGTAATATTTACCTAAGATTTATTTAATATTTATCCAAAATTTACCCAATATTAAGTCAATTTCTCAATTAAGAATTATAAAAAATCTACCAAAGGTTTATCAAAGTAAATAACTTTAATTAAGTTAATTAAATACAAGTTTACATTTTGTTTTGTAATTAACATTTGTCCAATGTTTGCTTTGGTAATTAAGTTAATTAAATTTAATTATATATATATATATTTTTGCTAATTATGTTAATTAAAAAATAATTAAAAATAAATAAATGTATGTATAAAGATTAATAGTAATTATACAAGTTAATAAAATTATTAATCTATATTTAAAATATAAAAAATAATCATTTATTATCTTAATTAAATATACTGTAATTTCTAATATTTGAAAATAAAATAAAAAACTGATAAAAAAAATATGATTAAATTTTTGCCAATATAATCGAAAAAAAACTTTCCACAAACTTGTAAATTTCCCATTAATATTGGGATTTGATCACTGATGGAGACTGGGATTCCAAATAGACCAAAAGGGCCCATTTTGTATTCTCTCTGATCCTCTTCACACTGGCCCAGCCTTTGTGCAGACAATGTCCGAAAACTGGGCCAAGATTGGGTTTAACGCTGTTATTGGGCTTTTACTAAATTCTATGACATGTTCCAAAAAAAAAAAAAAGAAGCAAAATATTCTATTAATAATTAGGTCATATTTTATTAAGTTATTATAACTGAACAACTTAGTAATAGTTATTTAATGTTTTATAATTATATTAATACTTAGCTATAAAATATTTAATTAATTCAATTTTTAATTATAAGATACGGAGTAGGATTTTTTTTTTTTTCTAAAATGATTTTATGGAGAGTGGCTGATAATATTCTATTATGTATATTGTTTTTGGAAAAGAATTCTATCATGTAGATTGTAGTTTAAGAATAAGCAACTTCTTCAAATATTTATAAATGATTTCACACTTAAATATATAAAAAAAGAACACCTGTTATTAATTACGTCAATTAAAAATTTTAAATGATATATATATATTTTAAAAGATTTAAATAAAATAATTTTTAATGATTATTTTTACTGATAAAAATACTAATATATACATTGCATGATGCCGTATGCCACTTAAACTTTCCAGTATTGAAATATCATATATAATATTTCTCAAAATTTTAATACTAATTTATTATTTCATACCAATAAAATGGCAACATTTGTACAATTAAGCCGTGTTTTAGTGGTAATAAGTGTCGAAACTTCGTCAAAAGAACAAAAAGAGAATTATGAAAGCTAAGTCAGACTTCGAATCCCTTCATTGTCGTTAAACCCTAACCCCCGAATAGAGAGGGCGGCCTAGAAACCTCTTCTTCCTTCGCTCTCTCCGCCTCTAGATTTTTCTCGTTTTCACGCTTTTGACCATTCGAAGAAGTCCGTCAATTTCCAAACCCTAGATCCAATTTCATTAAAATTATCATCTTTATCTTTTCAAAGACTCGTTCGGCGATCTCTTCTCTGTTACAAAAATCTTAGCTTTCTTTCTTCTCAAACAAATCGAAGATTAATAATGGATGATTCAAAAGATCAGAAATATTTCACGTATCATCCCTATCAGGATCTCTATAACGTCCCAGCTCAAAGTCTTTACAAATTACCCACATCCCCAGAATTTCTTTTTGACGAAGAGGCCGCACATCAGCGCCGCAGCTGGAGTGAGAACCTTCAATACTATACCGGAACTGGTTACTTGTCCGGAGCCGTCATCGGGGCGGCAAAGGGTTCATTGGATGGCATCCGCACCGCCGAGCCTGGCGACACCATGAAATTGCGGGTCAACAGGATTCTCAACTCTGGTGGACATATGGGTCGTAAATTCGGTAACAACTTGGGCGTGTTAGGGTTGATGTTTGCTGGGATTGAGAGTGCCTTGATTCATTATCGAGACACTGATGATTTAGTCAATACCGCTCTCGCGGGGCTTGGGACTGGAGCGATTTATCGTGCGGCAAGGGGGCCTAGGTCGGCGGCTATCGCAGGAGCCATTGGGGGTATCGCAGCGGCGGGTGCTGTGGCTGGGAAGCATGCGGTTAAGAGATACGTGCCTATTTAAAAATTTCTTTCTTGGGATGCAGGGGTTTTCTTTCGGCGGAAATAGGAATCATGGGTTTTCTTGCGTGTTAATTTTAGAGATTTATTTTAATGGATTTTGTTATAAACTGGATTGCTACTTGTAACAAGTACTATTGTTTCATAATCCAGAACGCCGACTTTGGCATTTGCTGATGTCCTGCTTTATAAGAATTTTGGGTTCTTATTCCTCATTTATTGGAACTGGCTTTTAATGGTTAAGATTAAGTTGACAATATTATATTAACTTTTATAGTGAAATCAGCATCATATGGAATTTTTGTCTGTGAGCATTTGTATGATCTTGTAGTTGACATGTTCCTACTTGAAGGGAGTTTTAATTTGTTTGTTTGACTTATGATTACAATTAAGAATGCTATTGCAGCTCACCTGGGTTTATTTGGTTTGATGATATTATTGATTCAAATATTCACATGACACTTGTATGATATGGACTGCTGTCATGCATTCAACTCCCATTGTCATGCTCAATTGTCCAAGAAACCATAATGTCTCAGTGATACATGTTTGTAGGTTAGAATGTGAGAGCTTAATGTTCTATGCTATTTATAGTTATCTTTCATGTCATATTGGTATCATCTATCACACTGGGTTCTCCTTTTAGGTAATATTTAGTTGTTGGAAGTAGACATTCTGAATACAGCTGCTATATATTTTTGAGAATGAACAAGTACTTGGGCGAAAATATAAAGATTCTTGGGTGGATGGTACAGGGAAGAATTTCTCCTAAATTTACAGAAACTAAACATCTTTTGAACTTTTTTCCTCGAAAAGAGTCTCTAAGTGGTTTCATTCTTGAATAGAGAGACCATATTCCTTGATGTAATTAGGTGGTGAATTCTCCTCTAACTGAGGATAAATTCCTTGATGTTAGTCTGTATCCTTTTTGGTCTCCCATCTGGCACATTATTAAAAAGTGGGTTGACTGAGTATGCACGTAAAACTTCCTCCCTCTCCTGTTTTGTGGGTGTATGTATTTGTTTATGATGTTTCATTTTGTTCCTCATAACACATGAATCTAGCTTTTCTGGAGGCTGTTTTAATCTTTGTTTATTCTATTAGTAGTTTAACACAGGTATTTAAATTTGTTTGGCAATCTACTTGGCATGGAGAAAGATGATTATTATGCCCCCACGGAGAAAAGCACTAGAAAAATGCAAGGAGTTGATCTTTTACATTCCAACTTCTCTAGCACATTTTGATAGTACTTTTTCAATAAGTGCATTATGCAAAGAGAGAAAACTTGGCTGCAATTTTATTTTGAACTAGTAGCTTCTTCGTGAAAATGATACCAATTTTTCCTGAAGGTTATGAAGTAAACAGATACTATTGAATGATATGCTTTTACCTTAGTGGTAAGATTGCTTCCCACTTTGTTCTCCAACCATTAGCAAGGTGATCTTTGCATTCTTAGGATATAGTTATTTTTATTGGATGACGTTAATACAATATATATATATATATATCACTTTGTGATTGAATTAACCTAGACTGAATTAATCCAAAAATTTCTCTATAGTTGCAATGATATTCTAATGCCATTTGTGCAGTTTTCAAACATGAGTCATTTGTTTTTTTAATAAGCTAAATTCAATGGCTTAAAATTTTTAATATTCTTGGCATAATTTAAGGGGGAGGCCTGCCCTTTTGATTCAAAGCTGAACCAGTGTGCTGCCTCTGCCTAATCCACTTACATAAGGATTGGCTACTGGGCATTTAGCCATTGAACTAATGACTGAAACATTCAGATCAGCTAGACAAGGGTTTCTAACAAATCAAGACATTGGTTAGAACAACAAATTAAGTAATATAATCAAGGTCCATAGAAGTATACTTAGTTGAGCGCTTCATTCCTTAATATCTATTACATATATTGGGTTGCCATTAGTCTTCCAATTAATTTGCATGCTTCACTATCATTGTTTACACAGTAATGATGTGATAAGAAATCTGAAAATTTTTTCCTTGTGTTCTCGCATAACAAAGATTAAAATCCAAACACCATTGCCCTTGTCAAGCAAAAACAAAGAAAATCACCATTGGGTTTACATTTTCAATGATCCAACATGTTTATAGTCAAATTCAATTATATAATTCCTTCAAAAAATTTTCCTTTTAGAATAAACCAATTGGCAAAACTATGCTACAAAACCTTTGTTTCATCTATTATCACTAACTAAAGTTACATAATTTTTTTTTTCTATAAAAGTCACTTAATTAAGATTTAATTTCAGTAAAATCGTTTTCAACGATTTTTTAGTAGCCAATAACAAAAAAATTATGCTAATATTCCAGTTGGCACATGAGACACACCACATTACTATATAGGTCAAATAGAATATCACTGTATATATCAAATAAAGTTTTAACATTTCAGTTGATACTATTTTTAATTTATGGTTTGATACTATTTTTAATTTATGGTGCTAACGTGAATATTAAGTTTTAAGCATACATGATACTCTATTTGATCTGTACAGTGACGTAGCGTGTTTCATGTGTCAACTATGATGCTAGCATAACTTTTTCGGTTGTTAACTGTTGAAAAATCACCGAAAATGATTTTATTAAAACTAAGTTATAAAAATTTATATGATATTATTGCAATAATACCAGAATTAAGTAATCATAAATGAAATTAAGTCTAACAACTTTGAAATTCATAAAAAAAGAAAAAGAAAAAGAAAAATGCATCAACTTGGCAGCAAAGCAAGGTCACATAGATTATTTTATTCTTAAGACTTGACAAAGATTAGTAATGTTTGTAACTAATCTTTTCATAAGCTTTTAAGTATTTTTCTCTTATTCTTTTTTATATTGCTTATGTATATTACTTTATTATGGCCTCTTCTGATGAAATTCTGACTTTGTAAGCACAATTTTATTTTATCATATTTTATTTTCACTCTTCTAGAAATCTTCTTTAATTATTTTCAAGTTGGTTAATTATCTAAACATTATTGTAGGAAATGACTTATGTTTTTTTTCTTAAACTACCAATATTCTCGGCCTATATATCGACAAACTGAAATTATAGATAAACACATATATAACTGAGTGGAATCAGTTAACCTCACTGAAATATAATTTGTTTATCATATATAAATATATTATATAAATTATAATTTGATCCTCTTATGTCCTCTTTTTTCTTTTATATCAACTTCCATTTTCTTTATGAAAGTAAACTATTTGACTATAACTTACTTGCATGGGTAAGCAAACTTCCATCAATTACTTGTACATCAATAATTGGATACATGTCATTGTGCTAAATAGACAATTTTTCTTCTAATTCTGAGAAATTTTTAGATAGACCGGTTTATCGCGATATATATAAACCAACTCAATCATACAATAACATGTAAATATATTGTCCTCACATCAACCAATGAGAATAAAACAATTAAATGCATATTATTGTGTGATTGGTTTGGTCTATAAATAACGTGGTAGACTTGGTATAAGAATTTCTCTTTAATTCTAATTCTCAATCCGTACCGATGCTAAAAAATTCTTTCAACCAATAATTTTATAAAACTGATATAATTTTCAATATCTCCTTAAATAATAATTAAAAAAATTACCAAATAGGATGTTTGATTCCTTACATTGAAAATTTTTTTTTATTATATTTCTGATGAAACTGTTACACAATATTACCAAAATATAAGAACTCAAAAGAAATAATAGTAATTGGTGATAAAAAAAATTCCCAAATAGGATGTTTGATTTCTTACATTGAAAAAAAAATATTTTTTATTATATTTCTGATAAAACTGTTACACAATATTACCAAAATATAAAAATTCTAAAAAAATAATTATAATTGGTGATAGCATGATATTGAAATTTATTATTAAAATATTTATATTTATATTTTATTATTCAATTTTGATTCTACTAAAAAAAGTAGCCGGATCCATCCCTAGCTGAAACTAATCCTTATTGTACTCGGTAGAACTCTGAAATGTGATAAAATATTTCCATAAAAATTTTAAAATAGTTACATATTTAGAATTCGATTTCAAGACTTCTAATTAAGTTAAAATAATTCTATGGTAACTCATTTAAGATAGTTACATGTTTTATGCTCTGGTTAATATATTCTGCCTCAAATTTGCACTTGTAATATCTTTATAATGTCGGTAAAACATTGGCAAATTGGTTATTAGTTTGATGCTTGGTAGCCAAGTCCAATGGCATAGACCAAGTATCTCTTAAGACATATTCTTCAAAGTGGCCTGGATTAATAATAAATGAAAAAAAGAATAAAAAAAACTATAATAGAATTTGAATTCAAATTATAATAGATCTCGTGAAGTTGTTGAGTTAAGAAGGAAGACCTCTCCTCACTTCTTCCTATAACTTTCCTCATTCATAAAATTCCAATCGAAATTTAAAATCTTACAAGTTTCATAATTGTGAAATATAATATTATAATTTTAGATTATTAATGGTGCAATTTATTAGATTTATTAATTCAATTTTGCAG
>CATIWF010050586.1:0-11849 GCA_949630135.1 Balakata baccata
ACATAATTACACATGATAGGAATCTCATTATCATGATCTCATCATGATTTCCTTCATGTTATGTTTCATATCATGGACTTTCATTAATCAGTTTAAGATCTATATCAATTCATATGCAAATGAATACTAATATAATAATGAAAGAATGCCTTTATGAATGTGTATACTAATTGCCTAAGGCGATTGCCTTTTGGGCACATCTCTAATAATTACATCTAGTAATCAATGCTTTGGTGCTTTTGTTTACTATTTCTTGATATAGTTGTTGTTTGCTTGTATTTAAAAGTGTTTTTGTGTCATTGATTGTGGTTTTTTAGAAACTGGGATGATATTTATTAGAAGTGCTATTGACTTATTCTTTATGATTGCTTGCATTCATGTGATTTTTTTAGACTTTTAATAGAATAGTTCTCACTTTGTCAAACTTTTTCAATTTTCAAGTTTTTCATGAATTGCAAAGTTTTGTTTCAAAGCTAAACTTGAGTTTTTGCTCGTTCACAGAGTTTCTAGCTTTTGAAGCTAAACCTTTTTTAGACACTGTTCATTATTTGGATTAGGAATATGAGTTGATTGCATCAAAAGGAGAAAGGATAGTCTTTATATATAGTTTCACAACAAAATAATTGATTAAAGGAGTAGGAATTTAGGTTGCGAGAACAATAGGAAGTTTTGAATTACATCCAATTGAAAGAGAAGAAAGTTATGGTTGAAATAAAATAATAATTTGAAAATAACTTAACTGTATTAATGCACTTCATAGACACATAAGGCAAGTCAGATGTTAATAGTAATTTGCTATCTTTAAATTTGGTTAAACACCTTACTAACATATTTTTGGTCTTAGCCTCAAGAACATTAAAAAATCTATCCATAGATAAACCATTGAAAGCCCCCTCCATTTCTCCATTAAGAATATAGAATATGTCTAACTCTATTTACACTAAACCAAGTAAATTAAACTAATGAGAGAGTTTTATTTAAATAAAATAATTTATATAATATTTTCTAATTAGTTTGGTATATATAAATCAATAATTTCTTGTTTCATTTTTTTTTTTTTGGTAATATGCTGATATTATCTTAATTTACTAAATTTCCAACCTACAAGCTAGTAGAATATAGTTTTCAGATTTCAAATTATGTCACTTTTTTATTCTATATTATCTATATACTTTTTTATGGATGGATAATGTTGCAGGAGTGTTTTTATAATCCTAATATAGAACTATACTATGAACCAACCTTGGAGCATATGGGAACTTTATGGATAAAATGAAGGTCAAGTTTGAATGTAGATTACGTGAGACCTTGCAAAACAAGAATGGAGGTTTTGAAAATTGTGCCTGAAGGGATGGATTATAAAGATTGGGAATGCCTTGTAAATAACAAGTTTTTAATTGAAAAGTTTTTGGTAAGGCTATATGATCTAAATCATTTAAAAAGTATAAATTTTTCTTACTTCTTCAACTCTAGTAGTAATGTCAATTTCATATTTTTTATAGAAAACCATCAATCATAATTCTAAAAATAGGTCTAAAAAGAAGAAGATGATGGTTCATTGTACTAGAAGCAAGCCTTATAGAGAACTTATATATGAACTGGTATTATAATAGTCTTAAATTTTTTGTTAATTTGATGATGTTTATTGCTTCAATTATCTGTTTTGATAAGTTTAAATTATCTTCTAGGGAGGTAAAGATGGTAACCCACCTAATTTGGGACAACTTTTTTATGAGATCTAAAATAAAGATGGACAATTCATTGAACAATAAACAACTAGTAAATATGTAAGTACTAATAGGCTAAATTGCAATTGTTATTCTATTTTGTGTTTTGTTTGAGTTTCTAGTTTAATTAAGGGTTTGTGGTTATTGTTATGGATTTTTGTGTTAGAGATGTGCCCAAAAGGCAATCTCCTTAAGCACTTAGTTTACACATTCATAAAGGCATTCTTTCATTATATTAGTATTCATTTGCATATGAATTGATATATATCTTAAACTGATTAATGAAAGTCCATGATATGAAACATAGCATGAAAGAAATCATGATGGGATCATGATAATGAGATTCCTATCATGTGTAATTATGTTAGTATCTAAATTATCCCTAGTCATAGGATCAACAAGATGGGATGTTATTGATTCAGATAGACTAGCGCATGTTATATTCCTTGATTAGATCAAATAGTAGATCTCATAAGCTGTGAGCATGAGATGTTCAAAGTTAATATGTGAATGCTTGCAAAGAGTAGTCAAATACATTGGATGATCTACTATGAGACAATCATATGGATTATCTATTCACATGTCAATGATAGTCTCATCATAGCAATGGTGCATATATCCTTAGACTTAAGGTACTCAAGGATATCTTGGATACTAATTTTGTGCTTTGACTCCATTCCTTGTTGCCTCATAGAGGTCACTCATAGGGTGGTGATTGGGTACAAGTTGAGGTATTTGAAGGTAATTGGGAAGCCAACAGAGGATTCACTGCTCCTGATATAGGGAGAGTATACCCATGGCCTCTTGTCGGGATCATTACTCAGGAATCTCTGGCCATAGTGGAAATGTCTTGAAAATGGTCTTCAGTGACATGTCTAATAGAGTAATAGTCTCAAGGACAAGATCTGACATCATTTGGGCTAGGTGTGACATAGTCAGTTTAGTAGGAGCTGACACAGTCCATGTTTTGAACCGAGTGGGGTATAAAATGGTGAAATGACAAATTGCACATATTGTTGTCTATGGAAAGGTTCATAGTCAAACCACTGACTTTTCCAATCAATTGGGGGTCATGATGTGTTACTAGATACTACTCATGACTTGCTTAAATTATTTGATAATTTTAAGTGGCCAACATAACCAGAAACCTAATGGGTCACATGCTTTGAAGATGTAAAGAGTGAGTAAAATGGCTTTGGATGGGATCCAAAATATGAGAGAATTATTTCGAGTCGGTTCGCGATAAGATTGCAAGAAAAAACCGCGCGGGGAGGTTGACGGGCCCACTGGCCTGACAGGCCAGCTGGGCCTGCCCAGTAGGCCCAGGTGGGCTGCTGCGCACTAATGCACGCAGCAGCATGCCAATGAATATAAATTGGCCAAATTACTATTCATGACTTTTCATTTTCTTCTCCTTTCATTTAAATCTAGTTTTCTTATTTTCTTTTGGATCTAAATAACTCTAAAAGACAGAAAATAGACAAGGAAAAAATTTTGGGAGAAGAAAAATTTTTGGAGACAACAAGAAAATTAAAGAGTTTAATTTTCCTCTTAAATAAATATTCTCATTGCTAGCATTTTGAGGTATGTTCAAGTCATCTCCCTAGTGGTTTCATCCTCTCATATTCATACAGATATTGTTAGAGACAATCTAAGACTAGATTGTTGTGGTTTGCTACAACTCAACAAGGTGAGAAGTTGAAGAAAAATCAAGAAATTACAAAGGTATAATTTCTAAATTTTGCTTTGTTAAATTAGTTTAAATTGGTACAAGTAGAATCCTTTGATTCATATTTTGAAAAATTTTATTTTTTGCTACGTAATATGTATGTGATACATGCCTAAAACCCATCATGTATTACTAGGGAATTTGAAATGAGCAATATGGGTGAGCTCAAATTCTTCCTTGGACTTCAAATTAAGCAAAGCGAAGGTGGCATCTTCATCAAACAATCTAAGTACACTAAGGAATTGATTAAAAAATTTGGAATGGATGGTTGCAAGAATGCCAAGACACCAATGGGTACTTCAACAAAATTGGATAAAGATGACAATGGTAAAGCTATTGCTGAAGCGCTTTATAGAGGTATGATCGGCTCTCTTTTTTATTTAATCGCCTCTAGACCCGATATTATGTATAGTTATGCTTATGTGCTAGATTTCAATCATGTCTTAAAGAATCACATTTGAATGCAGTAAAAAGGATTTTGAAATATCTTCATGGCACTATGCACTTAGGCTTATGGTATCTTAGGAATACATCATTTCATATCATTGATTTTTAGATGCCGATTATATCGATAGTCTTTTGGATAGAAAAAGCACATTTGAAACTTATCACTTTATTGGTGAATATTTAGTTTCTTGGTATAGAAAAAAACAAGTTTCAGTTGCCTTATCTACCGCTGAAGTGGAATATATGGCGGCGGGATGTTGTTGCACTCAAGTTCTTTAGATGAAACAACAATTTAAGAATTATGGCCAAGTGATTGATCATATTCCCATCAAATGTGACAACACTAGTGTAATAAATCTTTCAAAGAATCCCATTCAACATTCTAGGAGAAAACATATTAATATAAGACATCATTTTTCAAGAGATCATGTCTAAAATGGTGATGTGGTGTTAGAATTTATTGACACTAACAACCAATTGGCGGATATTTTTACCAAGCCCCTAAATGATGAAAGGTTTTGCTTTATAAAAAGAGAGCCTGGTATGTTTAATGGGAGCACTTTATTTTGAAAAGCTTTAAGTCTTGCCTTTTCTATGTATGAACATGTTTATAAGAATTATATGCTCTTTAAATTGATTAATGTAGATGTTATGCTTCTTGTTTGATTCATGGACATTTGCATACATAAGTTGATATTTTGGGTCTATTGAAGTTCAATTTAATAGGCTAAAAGACTCAAATTATCATAAATCATTCATGATGATGATCAATGAGAAAGTCACTTATGAATACCTTCTCTACCTTTATGCCATGATTCACCACAAGCCTACTGAAATGGCCCATCTTCTTCTTAATAAATTCCTCTCCATAGCAACCACCACTAAAGATACCATCTTTTTTCATGCACAAATAAGCTATCTTACAAGATACCTCCATCTCATGACTACTACAAATTGTGCTCTCCTCACTTCATATCGTTCTGAATATGAGAGCTTCTTGGACATTCAATATCTCTTAAATTGCAAGGTATTTGTAAGGCCTTACAATGAGGTAGACACCTTCTTCTATGCATTTAGAGAGCAGTGAGCCCAAAAAGCAACCCAATAGGCTACAAGGAAACATGCAAGGTTCTCCATAGGAAGAGAAGGATTGAGTGCCCAAGACATGCCTCCACCACCACCTCCTTAACCTAAACATGTCACCTTGCAAAGTCTTTATGACTTTCAAATGTAATCCTTCAACACCATGAGGGATATCATGCAACATCTCCATTTGGATATTCAAAGCATCCAAGGATAAATGAATCTTAATGTCTGCACTCATAGCTTTGAAGAGGCCCCTCCATTTGAGGGGGAGCAAGGCATTCAAAAGGAGGAAGAGGGTGGTGAAGAAGAAGAGGAGGCAAGTGATGAAGAAAGAGATGATTAGCCTAGTTATACCTTTCCTTCCTTTCTTTCTTTTCTAGGCTAAGTATGTTAGATGTGTGGTTAATCATGTTTAGATCACACATTTTCAACTTTTCATGTAACACATTTCATATTTCAATAAAATGTTTTCTTGTTTTCATTTCTTACTCTCCTTAGTGATTGCTTTTTTGTTTTATATGCATCTAGTCTTTTTGATCTTGACAAAAGAGGAGAAGAAAGAACATGAAACTTATGCAAAAATTAACTCAATTGTCGAATTGATAACTTAGTTAACTATGTTGACTTTAACAATCTTGTTTGACTTAAGTTATTTAACAAGTATTCTGCCTTCAAATGATATAAAACTTTGCATGCCTATTTTTTAGTACTTTAATTTGATATATGTACTATCAATTTGTTATTTTTACTGAGTTTGATTGTCAAAATAAGGGAGAGATTGTTAACCTTAGGGTGATTGCTCTCCATTTTGATCTTGATAATCAAATTAAATGTCACTAACATCTTCAATTAGTGTTGTGTTGATAGTGTTCAAAGTTTCAGCATATTTGGTTATGAATTCCTCATTGAATACATCAAGTATTTCTTGGAGACACGTAACTCCCGACTGGGACACTTATCTCCCGATTAGGTTGAAGTACAAATCGGAAAATTCATGTCTAGACCAGGAAAGACTGCCTTTTGATCTTCCAAAATTCCAAAAACAAAAGCAGATAGGGGCAGACCTAGTCCCGACCGGGAACGCTAGTTTCCAGACCTGGAAATGTGATGGTCCAACTAGGACATCCAAATGGATATGATCATTGAAAAGAAGACTCCACCAAAATATGCCATGTCATCTGGAAGTCAAAAGGACTAAGTCAAACTGACTGATGTCCCAACCCGGAAGCATTTGAAGCCAGCAAACCCAGGACCTAGATATAGAATCACCCAAGAAGTCTCGACCGAGAAAATCATATAGGAACTAGCCATTGGAGCCCTAAGCCAACCAAAAGATACCACATATTGAAATAGGTCATTTTCCTACCGGAAACTCCTCTTTACAGGCTGCATTTAATGCACTTGTAAGAGAACATTAGAAAGAATAATGACACCATTTTGTAACGGCTAATTAGCGGGTAATCAATATAAATACCCTACCAAAAGGTCATTTAAGAAATCCAACTACTTTCTAAGTGTCAAAACTCTTGCAATTTATTTTCTCAATCTCTCTTTAATTAATTGTTTTGTAAAGGTTAAAGTGTTAGCTTTAAAACACTTGGGTTATCTTATAATTAGGTAGTGTGAGACAACTTATAAATAATTGGTTATTATGTGAGCCATTTAAACACAAGAAAAATTTGGATTGAGTGTTAGCCTTGATTGAAAACACTTAGTTAGGAGTAACCTAGTTAAAACTTCATTGTAATCTAAGAATTAGATTAGTGAATACCCAATTGTGATTGGGAAGAGGAGTAGGGTTAGTTAACACCCAAACCTCTATAAAATTTCATGTGTTCATCTCTTTTAACCTTTATCTTTCTGTTGTGTACAAGAATTTTTAATTTTCCACCAATTCATCCCCCCTCCCTTTTTGTTGATTGTTTGGGCAACAATATTAAAATTAATTGTCACTTTATCCACCATTATCTTGTTAATGATACACTTCAAATTTCTCCTGTGTCATCTATTGCTCAAATAGTTGATGTCTTCACCAAGGCTCATCCACCAGTGCAATTTCTTGATTTATCTTGCAAACTCAACTTAGTGAATTCATTGCCAACTTGAGTTTGAGGGAGGGTGTTAAAATAACTTTTAAAATATTCTTGTATATTTTCCCTATCTTGCCTTTTAATTCAAGGCTTTAGTTTAGGAACCATAATTTACGGCTTTATATTAGGACATAATATATTCCATCCATTTTTGTATTTTGCTTGTGTATATATACCCACTTCTTGTACCAGTTTATATAAGAAACACAATATATCAATTTTCTTCATAGCTAAAATAAAATAGGTTTCAAAATTCATATCAAATCAGCCTTGAAGTTGATAGGCATGCTAGCCAAGTTCATTATTTTATAATTTTTTTTCTCCACATAGGCTCTTTAATTTTCCTTTATCTCATAAAACTATTATAGCCTTTTCTTTTCTTTTCTTTTCTTTTCTTTTCTTTTCTTTTTTACTATACATTTTCTTGGATATTGATACGATGGTGCTTGAAATTGGCTAGGTTGTAATCACAAAAGGTGAGAAAAGTAGCAAAAAAAAAATAAATTAAGTTGTTAATGAATCAATAACTGAAATTGCACATTATTATGACAAAAAAAAAAGATTCAAAAAAAGCAGAGGGGTAGACAAAAAAAGAACGAACAAAAAAATACTCATAAATACTGAGGAGAATTTGGCTTGACAAGCTCAAAAATTTTATATATTCCTTTTAATCCATTTTTGAAGACAGAGAAATATCTAATCAAAATATTTCTGAACATAGTATTTTTGGCTTTTAGAGATGCTAGTCAAAGTATTTCTTACCATTTTTATATGTGTATAATATTTAAACCTACGTGGACAATACTTTTTACCATTGTACTAGTCATATAATCCACGTCACTATGCATGTATGCACATATTAGCTTCTTAGATAATATCTATCCATACATTAAAAGTGAGATGAGAGTGCACTCTACATACTATAGTGTAGTGGCAAAAATAACTTTAGAACAAAATAGCATCATTTTCTATTATTTTTTGCCTAGCTCAAGACCTAAACTGCATTATCTCTCCAACAATCTAAACAGCCAGACTCTCTTTCATTTGTTGGAAGATTTCACAGAATATTTGGTGGGCCTCCCACCAATCATTTGATGAAAATTTAGCCATGACGTGGCCCTTCTTTAGCCATATCTTTGACAATTTTATGCCTATAAATAGGCTTCACATGCAAGTATTTGAAGACACAAGTGAGGAGCAACAAAAGTAGAAAGGGTCACTAAGAAGGGAGATGAATTGGTGGAAAAATAAAATTTTACGCAAAGACAAACTTAAACAAGATAAAGAGAGTAGGAAGAAGATTGATACAAACGGTTTATAGAGGTCTAGGTATTAATAAACCTTAGTCCTCTCTCTAATCACAATTAGAAGTTCTACTAATTTAATTCTTAGATTACGAATGGTATTTTTTTAGCTCACTCCTAAGTATTTTCCCACAAGGCCAACACTCAATCCAAATTTCCTTTTGTGTTTTTATGGACAACACAACAACTAAATCCTTGCATTTTGGCTCACACACAACCCATACACAAATTTTCTTAGTATTTAAGGCTAACACTTAAACCTTACACAAATAGCTCAAAGTAATGAAAGATTGAGAAATTAATTTGCAAGAGTTTTGGTACTTAAGAGTCAGTAAGGTGTCTTAAATAGCCTTTTACTTCACCCACCAATTAACCATTACAAATGGTGTCATAATTCTCTCTAACATTCTCTTATACGAGCATTAAATGTTGATTGTAGAGAGGCTGTTGAGGTCAGGAATGCCATGTTTGTGATTGAGAACTTCAATGGTCCACAAATAATGACATGTGGCTAGCCCTAATTGTTTTCTGGCTCTAACGACTATATTAGGTCAAATTTTGCATTCGAATTACACCTTTCCCGATCAGGAACTACCTTTCCCGATTGGCTTCTCGATCATAAACCTCATCATGAAGATAGACAGGATACTTAGGGTTCTTAGCATCGAGTGACTCACAGTCAAGAACTTCCTTTCCAAGTTATGAACTTTAAATGTGCAGAAGCCCGTTGTAGAGTCTCACATGACACTTTGTCACTGAGGCAGCTTCCAAAGGTCATATTTGTTTAAACTTTCTAGGTACAAACAATATTCGTTGTTGCTTACCCTTGCTTCACAGTCTAGTTCGTAGGCACGAATTTGCCCATGAACTCCACTAGAATTTTAGGTATTTTCCGAGATATTTACCTAGCGCAAACTAGCTTTTGCAATTGCAAAATACTTTGCTAGCGTGGGCGAGTTCCTTCTTGTGAGCATGAACTACACATTTTCAAGACTTAATTGATTTGTTCACTAATTAAATGGGCATTGAAACTTGACATACTATAAAGAAACATTAAATGAAGACATTAGTGATAATTAATTTGATTGTTATTATTAAAATAGAGATCAATCACCCTAAAATTAATAGGGTATATTGATACTTCATGGATCAATCTGACTGAATAAAATATGTCGAATTAAAAACCATTTTAATAGAAACTAAACTATATTTTATTTTAATAGAAATTAAACTGTGTTATTTTTTATATGAAAATCTACATTGGATATATATTAATATTCTGATCAGGGTGAAGTCAACTCAAATATAATTGATTAATTATGGCAACATAGCACATAAAAATTATGAGAATAAATTTTTTTTTGAAATGAAACGTAGGATAATAATAAACGATAAAGCAATTGATTTTGCAAAAAATTAGATTTCATATTAATTAAATTCAGAAGTTAATTTTGGAATAAACCAATGACTAAAAATTTAAAGTTAAACTGATATTTGGATTGCTTTATAACATAATAGTAAGTAATAATAATTTGATAATTTTTTTAATTGTGGATCACTCTAGAATATTATAGAGAAATTTAAGAAAAAAATTAGAATTTATAATTTTAATTATTATTATGATCAAAGTAAAAAAATAATAATATATTTTCGTGGCATAAGAAAAGAAAAGACCATAAAAAAAACTATATTCTTTTTGTCATGTTTCATGTATTTGCTCTTTCTTTTCCTTTTTTTTTTTTTTATCATGTTAACCAACATATTACACTGCTTCATTAGTTCATATGCTCTATGAACAGAATAATTGGTAAGAAAATGAATATGAACTATGAGATTATGCATGCCAGCTTCAAGGAACAAACAGATTTCATAAAAAGATTGATCAAGATTATTTTTTATCATGTAGAAATTGCAACATCCTCCCATATTTTAGGAATATGACCCCTAATACATATAAAGTGTTATAGATTGAGTAGCTATAACCTGTCAAAATTTATAATTTTTTCTATATAAATCATTATTATTCTATAAGTATTTATACTCAATTAAACTTATTTTTCTAATTTATTGAATATCCTTTGAACTAGCTATTACTAACTCTTGTTTACTGTTCAATCACTTATCATATATTAAATTAGGCCTACAAGGTGTTCATTTTATGCATCTCAACTATATATATATATAAAAATGAATGCATGCTATGACTATGTTTAGCTCAAATCTGGTTTACATAGTCTCCTCTCTGCATGAGTATTGGCTTCTCTGTTGTCAACTGCTACATTAACTATAAATTGGCTCCATAACATACGTGCACATGAAAACACTATGAGCTATTCATAGCATAGTAATATACATATGCATTTAGCTCTAACATGTAATTATATAATTCATGGCATGTAAAATTGATAACACAATCATTTTCAAATTATGTAATTTTAATAATGTCAAGGCATTTATTCAATACTCATGCAAAAAGTCACATATTTAATGAATATCTTACACATACATACTTATGCGATTCATAATTTACATATCTTTGTCTTTATTTTAATATCCCAATATTTCATAATCATGTACATATAAAATCCCTGTGTAGTTATTTCAAAGTTATACTACATAGCGGTTCTTTCATATTTCAATTATCAATCAATACATTGACCTCTCAGAGGCTCGAGCATATATCAGATATGGAAAGGGAGCTAAACCCCTAGAAATTCAAGTCTTTACTTTTTAATCTGGTAGTTGAGTTCACCACCAATGTTTCTCTTTTATTATTCACATATCTTATTCATAAATCATTATTTTTGTATACTGAACATATATGTGCATTTAAAATGCATATATAATAAAAAATGACATATCAAAATCATATAACAATTTATAGTACTTCATTTTACCTTTTCTTATTATGATATTTATGTAAATCAATGATTTTCCCATTTTTCATTCTCTTATTTGGATAAATAGTACAAACCTCATTCCTAGAAGCAGGATATAGGGTGTGAAGTAGGAGCACTCATTCGAGCTAGTCACCCTACTCACTCACTGTATATGTGTGCTCTCCGAGTTTCTCAAGTGTGCTCTCCAAGCTATAATCAATTTGACCAAGTATAATAATAAATATGAGTACTAGGAAAAGAAGAACTCTAGTCACCCCTGATCCTCACTCATATATCTCGTCGATACGTATCGCCTATGTAACACCTTATACCTATGGATATCACTTATACTTATATCATATTGTCGTATATAGCATAGAATAGGACATAGTCCTGTTTATAATGAGGGATAAATTTTATTTTTTTTTTGAATCATATAACATTATCACTTTGCAACATTTGACAGCTCAGCTAAGCATCACATCCTGATTATAAACCTAATATATCACATATGTTAACAATTCAAACATTATGTTCAATTATTTCAGTTACAAAGGTTGAAGCCAAATACACATTTACACACTATT
>CATIWF010050595.1:0-33121 GCA_949630135.1 Balakata baccata
AAGACTGACATATTGGCATCAATACCAAGTTCGGACAAAAAGAAATCCTTCAGAACTCAATTGAAAGACATTTCTTTTTTTATTGGATGAATTAATCAGATGTTAAATTTAACTCAAAATAGCAATTTACATCACTTTCAAAATCAATCTCTATTTACATCCTCTTGAAAAAAGGAAAAAAAAATCACGTCTCAGGCATATCAGTTCTCTCTCTTTTGAGAAGAAAATCAAAAGAATCATTAAATTACAACAAGGATGTCTGCTTTTTTCAACACTGGACAGGCACCACAGTCAGCATTAGCAATGGTGAAACAGCTTAGACCTTAGCTGCTTTGAGATCTTCTGTGCTTTTGTATGGATATGGTGCGTACAAGTATTAGGTTGCTATGCATAGATATTGCCACCAACCTTCATTCGATGCTCAATTGACAGCCTATGTTAAATATAATTCAATTACTGAGTATGGTTTGCTGACTGTTGAAATGGATCAACCCAACATTTGTCTTCATCCACAGCATTTTTCCATCTCTTCCGGAAGACCTGCATCTCGAATGATGACTGTTGTCTTACCTGTTGTCAGATTATCGGACGGTTAATAGTTTTCCTAAACAAATGGATCCATTCATTAGATTTTGTAATTTGCAGATACTACATGCCTGCCTAACAAGAAAATAGGATTCTAGTACATAATTATACACAAATCCAACATCTTACCTCCCCTCTGTTATCAACTACATGGGATTCTGATGTCTTCTGCAATACCAAAGATATAAATGTTACAATCTCTCTTGGCATAGTAACAGAAACAGTAAAGAAGGAACAGTCCCATAATTGTTATAAAGATGGAGAATGGTCTTACCTCAGTTCCATCAAAAACACCAAGAGTCAACAGACCCAGATGAACTATGTACTCAGCATCGACCACACCAACATTTTTCGTTCGATCACCCTATAAATGTTAATCATATTTATAGTGAAGAGAATCCTAAAGGAGGAAATTTCAAAGGGATTTAGAAAGTTACCTGTGCACAATACCCAAGCTGAAAATCCAGACCCCAGGCATGAATCAAGTCATTCTGTAAAATAGAAGATCCTTAGAGAAATGATGATGCAAATGCAGACACAAGGCAGAGATGACAGTGCAGGCACTCTATTGACTGACCAAGTGGTAAGTTTTTTACTATAGATTCTATGGCTCGGAAGTACGAAATGTAACTTTGGCAATGAATTCTATACTGATAATAATAAATATCAGAAATTACACCAATTTCTAAACCAAAATAACAACTAAAGCCAGAAAGTATACCGTTCTAGCTCCCTCTTTATCAAGTTCGATTCAGGCTGATCAGCTATTTACCTATTATTATATCATAGAATACTGTAATAACTCGGATCTCGTGTTGTGATCAAGTTTTTAACAAGGAGCACATTTAAGATTTTGTCAAATTGTGTCAACAATCACATTCTCATTGGGAAAAAGACTTGGTCACACATAAGTATACCTGAATCATATGCCATACACATCGCCAAGCTTCACTTGAGAAGACAGGTGCCATCATTTCTACCCAACTGCAATGATAGTATGACATTAATGTATTTATTTACAGTTCAATAAAATGATTTTTGCTATATTTGGACAATAAAAAGGAAGCTATTCCAGAATTTCATAATTAAAACAAGATGTAAAACAAAACTAGTCATCATTTACCCTACACAAGGAGGAGAAGTGCTGTTGTGATAACACCTTCCACTGCCTTTATATTTATACATCCTTCTGTTAAGAAGTTAACCACAAGTCAAACATAAATTTTATATCTTAATCCAAAATTATATTGAGAAAAAAGAAGCTATAACCTATGCATTATGAAGTAAAAATTAACATGGATCAAAAGAATATGTGAAATGAGAGAAAAATGCAATCTCTTGTGCATAAAAGTTGAAAACATTTTCTCATTATGAGCACTGGTTTGCACTGACCTATGCACCCTTGACTTTGGTTGGCGTGCAGTAATTGGATGATACACTGCAGACTTGGTAGCATCAAGGGCTGGCTGTGATATTTCAAGTCCCTCATCCTTAATGATGGATAGATATCTGGAAAGGAACCAATATGTTTAATTCATTGCAAATTAAAAGAAAAATTGAGAACCAGTCGTGCTTTTTATTGAAATAACCAAAACAAAACTATTCCTTTACTGATTGGAATGATATTATTGAAATGACATTCCTTTAACTGTTTATACTGCATTGTACTTAATATGTGAAAACTTTGGTCTTAAAAGCTAGTTATCGAAGGTGTTCAGTAGAAAAATAGCTTTGCATTTACACCAAAAATGACACCTAAACAACTACAGCAAGGAGTTCCCATAAACCTATTAGAATGAGAACTCGCAGGTAAATGGAAATGAATAAACTCCTTAATTAGTGAAAATTATTGAGAGAGTATTTCTTATTCATAGTTTTAAACAGCCAGCATAAAAGCAGTGCTTATCAACAAAGAAACACAGGACCATTATGAAACTACAAGACATGCATACCGTCTTGGATTAAAATTTGCAACTCCAAGGTCTTCATCCCAAAGAAATATGTAATCGTATTCAGCAACAATGTCCGGATGCAGGAATCGTTTTGCAAACCACCTATGCAATTAAGGTAACATTCCACTAAGAATTGAGAGAATATAAGCTTGTAAGAACCACAAGATCATTTTTAAACAGGCCAACACCGTAAAGGCCAGATGCTTGCACAGATATGCCTTCACGATATCACTTTAACACAGAAAATAATAAATGCCCTGATCTGTGAGTACATGGACAACACACGAATCCAGGAAACAATTATTCCTGTAAATTTACCATTTCGTTTGATTCACTGCAGACACATGGATGGCATGATCACTCCATGGCAAATCCCTCCAATGATCCACAACACCATCATAGTGAAAAAGCATAACAACAAAATCATTCATAGGAAACTGCAACAAGACAATACATATTAGATACAGAAATGGTGAAAGACTTTTTAAAGCCAAAAAGTTGACAAGGATAGTTTTAGCACCTTCTTAACAATTTGGTGCACCACTTCTTTTTGCTTAATTCCAACTGCAAGTGCTAACAAGCTCATTGTATGCTTTGGCTTGTTCTGAAGGGATAAAATAGATAACTTCATAAGAACACTGAAATAAGCAATGCCTCTGATTGTTACACTCGATGCCCTATTTGCTTAAATTAATCCAGATGTCATAGCAAAAGCAGCACATCCAGTCATAATACACTTAGAATTAGCAGCCTAAACTCTCTCTGTACTTTGAGTCATGCACAAGTCAAAATAGAATCACTCGTATCTATTTCATGAGGTTCACAGTATGGTATAAATGTGTGCACAATGCAACACGGAAAATAACCACCATGACTAATTAATCCATGGTCATATTACAGGAACAAAATGCATGATCCTTCGGTGATAAGAGAAAAAGTGCAACTGCTATAAGCTTGAAATAACTATATAATATTGAAAAATTATATCATGCGATGTTAAGTTTCTCCATATAGTGATGACATCTACACTCACATCTTTCACGGAATTGTTCCATAGAGGCCTCATTTCAAGGTCTGATGTTTTCCTAACAATTCCTTGGGGCAATGCCTCACTTCCAGAGGGCCTGCAATGATCCTAAGCAAAAGAAATCGTAAATCAGAAAGAAACTAAACAACTGTACCCACCATTTCACTACATATACTTCACTTTAAATTAAAACTCTTCTAGAGAAACAAACCTCGCATTTATTGGATTTTGTACTTTGCATTGTCTCAACAACCTGCCATCTCATTAATCTCTGCACAGATGATTCCAACATAAGGTCAGGAACAGAATAGTTCATTGATCTACAACCAGGGTGCAACACTAAATCAGTCACTGACAAATGCTAGGGGTTTGCATGGGTTGGTTTTCAAACAAATCAGGCAAAAGTTCTAGATTTTGAAAATCTCAATGGATCAAGTTCTTCAAGCATTATGTTGAATAGATATGCCATGTGAAAAATATATGTTTGATATGAATACCGTTGTGAATTTTTTAAATTCATAGTCCCGCCTAAATATGTGGAAAACTTTAAGTTTTATTAAAATACTTTCACGATGTTGTTTCATTCACATTCACCTGCCTACACTTTGGTTAACCTTTTGCAAAATTATCCTATGAGAACTTGAAGTTCAAAAAAATAACACTAACATTAAAACATCAAACTCAAAAAAATAACACTAACATTAAAACATCAAACACCATTGGCTTTCCTTTTTCAGGTTAAACTGACAAAGTTCAAAACTAAATTTCCGATTTTCAATCTCATAATACATAGTTCTCTACCATTAAACAAACATCTCTACAATTCAATCATTCAAAAATGAATTCCAAAAGGAACTGAAAGAGATTCTTACTTCTTTATATGCCTGTCCAAAAAATGAACCACAAATGAAGTAAGCACCACAAATCAAAGAAACTGCAATAAAGAGTGTGCAGAGGGATGATCTGTTCTTAGAATCTGCTGGTGCAGAAGCCTACAAAGGTAATTAAAAAGGGCAATAGCCATATATTATTTGCAGAGGAGTGAGATTTTGAAGTGGATAACCATACAGAAAACAGCAAAAAAAAAAAAAAAAGTCGCAAACATAAGATAAATTATTGCACCTAACATCATATTCTTTGGAAAGGACAAAAAAAAAATTCAACTGAAACTAAAAGATAATTAGGTTAGCTTCAACAGAAAGAAGCAAGAAGGCAATTCAAACCACATTTATCTGCTCATTAATTGTAACCATTAGTATAACTACTTGAATAAAAATTGGGAAAAAACAAAATAGATTCTTTTTTTTTTTTTGTCACTAAACATTGAACGACTCAAATTTAGTAACAGTAGGATGTTCAAGAGATTCAAGCCAAAAACACTTAAATTTTACAGAAGGAAAATTTTGAGAGTCAGTAATAGAAGGAAAATCCGACCAATGACCTTAGCCAATCTAAAACCGACAAAATTCGTTCATCCCCAGAAGAAGCATATAAAAAGGAGGGAAAAAGTTTGAAAAATAACACTCTGTTTGGTTGCCGCTCTTTCTCTGTCAGGAAGACAAAAGACTCAATTTTTCGAGTCTAGAGAACACAAAACAAACAGTAAACCCGTAGAAGACCCTTTCTTCCAATTTCCTCTGTTCTCTCACCAACCAATCAGAAAGGAAGTAGTAATCTTTCAATCTCCAAGAAAAGAAAACAACTTTCTGTTAATTTCTCCTCAGAATTGTGACAAAGTTGAAAAATAACATAAACAGCCATAACTAATCGATAGAAAAACCAAAACAAAGCAGATGATCAAGTTCGTAACACAGAAACACAATCATTTAAAAAAAAAAAAAACAGATTGACAAGTCAAGATAACCAAAAAGCAACCAATGAACCAAACATCTGCATTTAGAAAGAGAAACAAAAGTAAAGATATAGAGAGAGAGCTTACTAGATTGAGAAACTTCATTATGAAAGGAAAACAGAGTCTGAAAGAAGCAAAACAACAGCAACAAACAGGAAAAACGGAAAAACCCAAAAGGAAGAGGAAAGGGTAAAGGGAAAAGAGACTTTTTCTCCTTGTGGGATTTATTGCCAACTTAAAACTGAAGGATTTGTGCTAAGATAAAGCAAAGCAAAGAATCCCATCCCAACTGAAAGTTGATGACAGAAAGAAAAGACATTTAAAAATAATTTATCCTTTTCAGAAAAGAAAAAAAATATATATGTCAAAGGACAAAGAAACTTCCATATCGTGATTAAAACGGTGACGTTAGCAGGAAGTAATAGCCTATGAAGCAAACCCAGAAAGTTCATGGGATACCACTTTCAGATTGAATTATTCTCTCTGCTCTTTTTTTTTTTTTTTTAAAAACATATATATTTTTTTATAATTTGGCCCGGATAAAGATTTGGACTTTGATGCGAAACCACAACATGCGAGAGGAGAGATACGAGAAATCCAGGGAGAGGGAGTTGGCGGGGAATTTCTGCCACTTATAATCTCGCAAGTAGGGATTTTTCAGATACTCGCTTAATGATAGTTACACGTGGAAGCTAGTGGTCCCACAACAGACACGATAGGTAGGTCCACCGTCTGTGTCGTGTTGACTGCGATTGGAAAAATTTTTTTAAAAATAATTATTTTTGTTATTTGGGGATATTGATTATCTGTCATTATCGGATTCAAAGATAAATTAAAACAAGTGGAGAATTTGTGGGTTCAAAAAGTCTTTGTAGTTCTATGGAAGAGAATAATAATATTGGTAATTTAATGTGTATTATTAGTACATGGTGAGGTCACATTATGCTGATGGCAATCTAATAGTGTTTATAGTTATAATTTAATCTAATAATATTGATAATTATTAATACATTATCATTGATAATTATACTTTATTTTTTTTCAAAAACATTACAGTACTATTAAGCTAAATTTTATTAGTAATTATAATTGACCTTTATTTGTTTTAGTCATCAATAATGATGAAATTTTATGCCTTGTGTATTTCATCAACTTATAAAAGGAAAATAAGTCTATAGGCTGATGGGAAATTATTAATTATGTTAAAGTTTTTACATCATGGGTTACAATATATAGTTTAATGTTTAAGATAAGTAGTTAAGTGTTGTCGTTTTCTTTTTTATTAAAAGCAAAAAAATATATTTTTCATTATTTATTTATTTATACTCCAAGGAAGTAGTTGAATTCGATATGAGAACATTCTTACAATTAAATTTTATGGAATGACTGCAAAAGGCACATGATCAGGATCTTTATTTTTATGGAAATTATTCTTGCTGAAGTAGTTTATGTTAGGAGGAAAACGGAAAGAATCTCACGTTGCTAAATTAGAGGAAAATTTTTATATTATGATAAAATCAAAATATATTTGAAATTGTAAAAAAGCATTGAACGGAAATTGAGATATTTATGCATATACACAATTGAATAATGTAATATATATAAAATTGTAAATAAATGATTAATTATAGACAATCATATTAATTTATAAAAAAATTACTATTTACCCATCAAAAATTTGGTATATTACACTAATATCTTCTAAAATTTTAAAAATTATTTATCTATCAAAAACAAGTCTAAAAATTATACAATTTTTTTTCATTTGTCTTATTTTCATTAAACTATATAGTATTTATATTAAATTTTAAGGTATTTACTGTTAGAAATAATATTCTCTTTTATTCAAGGGATACTATTATAATATATTAAAATTCAAAAAGTCCTATTATAATAAATCAAACTTGTAAAAATTACTAATATAATATATCAAATTTCAAAGGATAAATAGTAATTTTATATTTATCACTTAATGTCTTTCTAACAGAAAATCTAACGGAGTGAAATATTAGTATAATATGATAAAATAGATATAACAAATAGTATAATTTTTAAATTTCAAGATATACTGATATACTATATTAAATCTCATAAAATAAATAGTAATTTTTCCTAATTTATATGAATATGTTATGAGTCCTGTAATTATAACTTTCTTTTTTACTTTTAATGAATGATAGGAGTCGGTTATCTCTTAATTCAGATAATGGTTAATTAGCATTTGGGGAGTTACTAGTTCATGATTATATTATCCTCAACTTTTTCCCTTGCACCAAACAAACAAACGAAAAATGCGAGAGCAACTTCGAGTGGTAGAATCTATCCAAAATCACAGAAGGAGAAGCTTCTGAATAGCAGAAGAAAAAGGCCCAACGACGTGGCTCAATTTTCCTCTGGATTCCAGATAACTTCAAAAATAGCTACACTTTTATAAGTGATTGCCTTTCTTCTTCAGCCAGGCTTCCACTTCCACTCTCACCTACAGGGAGATAGAGCGAGGGCGCTTCTACTCGAAGCTTAAATAATACAGTTCCAGTTTTTTTTTTTTTTTTTACACATTAATATAATTCAAGAAGAAATGGGAGGCGGCAATGAAATCAAAGATGGCAAGAGAGAGGAACATGGAGAAGCAAAAAGGCTGCTAGAGTAACTCCTTTATATCTAGGAAAATAACCATGTCTTACTCTGTAAATATTTTGTCCATTGAAATAAGAACTAAACCATGTGAATTTAAAGTTTACTGAGAACAAGTTCCTTATTCTCTCTAAAATTACATACTTTCCTTCCTTTCATAAACAGTTGAAGTTTCTATATCAATATCTGATTATTCAGCTGGAGCATCAGATAGGATTCTCTCATATAACCGATAAATTAGAGTGGACTTCGACATCTGGGGTTCTCTTTCCAGAGCTGCAATGACATCCTTAACAGAAATGGTACGGGCCACCCTGTTTTGTGGGGCAATTGCTTGGTTTCTCCCGAATTTCCTAAAAGCCCCTGCTGAAAGGGAAAACATTAAGGTAAAAACAAATGGCAATAGTATGATTAGCATATCTTATCGCCAGTTCTCACACTTACTTGATACAGCTGCAGAGCTCTTTTTTTCTGTTTCTTGATTATCCTTTGTGTTTCTCCCTGATGTTGATCCAGGCTTGCGGCTGACATCTTTACCAGAATGGGAACCTGATGGTGCATCTGCACTACCTTCACGTTTCTGGCGGGCTTGTTCAGCCATCAGTTGCCATTTTGACAGCATGTCATCTCCACCGACAGCAGCTCGGGCAGCAACATTTGCAGCTGTTGTTCTCATTTTGTCATCCTCTTCCTTGTTTACCTGCATAGCATTGCAATTCTTTTTTGAAAGATATTTATTCCAATGAAAGACAAACTGTTCAGCACAATTCCAATTTATTCCAACAAAAGACACAATTAAGCATACTTCCAATTTATACCTTGACTGATTTCAGACGACTTTCATCCTTTTCCTTATCGCCTTCTACTCCATTATCAGAATCAGGCTGCATTCACAGATTAAATCAAGTGGAAACTTAGGGAATGTTACCTCAATTATACAAGACACAATTCACAGATGATCATGTCTCCCTCAATTTTCTGTTTCCACAAACTTTAAGGTAAGTTTAACAAACAGGTCATACAATGCATATAAAGTACCCACTTCATTAACTTTGCGGAGCTTTTCTGCTTCAGCCTGCTTTTGTTCCCACTCTTCCCTAGCTTTCCGGTTCATTGTCATGATTTGCTGCCGAACGTCTGAGGTAATTACAGTCCGGTGCCTAGGCTTCTCAGCATCAACCCGCTAAAGATATCCAATTAAAATTGGAAGGTACAAACAAGGACAACGAGCTAACTGATTTATTTAAGTTCAATCAAAATACCAAACTGACCTGTTTAGAAAGCCTGATCAGGTTACTTATAAGTCCACGCATTCTTTCCTCTACACACTGAATTTCAATTTCATAAGAAAATGTCCCAAAATTATTATACAAGGACTAATAACCTAGCATCTCACCAAGGACAAGCATCGCTCCACATCATTGTTGACATTCTTCAACCCACATTTGACCACTGTGACAGAAGACATTTTTGATATTTGCTTATTTAATAAATCGGAAAGGGCATTGCAAATAGATTTCAAACTGATACAAGACATGATCAAAAAAACATTAACTGATCTCTGCCAGTTTTTTCTGCAGTGGAGTTTTCTGCAAAATCAGCCTTTCTTCTTCTTCTTGTACAACCCTTCGAGAGGCTTCTGAAACTCGACTGTCCTCTTTGGATCCAGAAAATAGCTGTTCTTCCTCTTCCTACAATTGTCAGAAGGAGTGGATTCTAAGCATATTTTGAAGAGACAGGACAGCATTATCACACACCAGAGCAAACTTTTACAAAAGCAAACATGATGGCAAATACAAATAACATACCCTTAAATTAACTCCACTGACAGCAGTGACATCATTGAGTTGTTCAATGCTTTGATCCGAAAAGGCCCCTGATACTTTTTGCTTTTTACTGCATGGAATCCCAAATTTGTGTTAAATGAATCTAATAATATGTTTCATCAAGGATGAAAGAAAAATAACTGGTAATCTGAACATCTCTCATCCCCTATGACAGAAATATCTATTCCACCTTGATGCTGGTGGCGAAGAACCAAGTGCTTCAAGTGGTTTCTTTTGGCCAATAGAAGGCTTTTTGGGGGGTGTTCTTGCATTAACTCCAGTAGAAGCAGCTACAGATGGAATCCTAGAGCCTATCTGGAAAGAAAAGTAACAAGAAGCATATTAGTCATTAATAAGAAACTTGAAGAATATAACATAAATAACAAGAAGAAACATTGAGAATACAACATAAGCAACCAGAGACAAAAAGGCTTAAAAAACTGAGTGCAGAAGCAAAATATTTTGATAAGACCCATTGTCAAATCATCATCGGCATTGATGTGGTATTCCAAAGGGACAGGAGATCAACAATGAATCCACCTTGCTATATTTAGTGATGCACAAAATCTAGTAAAAGTCACTTTTGTTTTTAACTTTTTCAGATAGCATAAGTGGTAAAAGAAAAGAGGTTGAGAAAAAAATTATAGACAGTACCTAGTACAGAAACAAAACATTTTCACATGAAACAAATAGCGAGAACTTCACAAAAATTGATATGATTTTCACAAAAGATGAGATCAACAATCCACCTCTCTTGCTACATTTGGTGGAGTAAATTTTAATTTTTACTAAAATCAATTTTTATTCTTTTCTGACATTTTGGATAGTAGACATGTGAAAAATGAGGATAGCAGTAATGGCTTACAGTTGGAAATCAAAAGAAAGTTCTGCTATAATTCCAAATATGAAGAAAACTTGTGCACTATTATCTTGGCCCCAACTCCAAGGCAGCCCAAGAGATGTAAGATGCCAAGGCATCTTTAAAGGACAGCTTGCAAGACTGTATTAATTAGGTGTATTTTCGGGAAGTTAGTAAGAACTAAGAAGTAAAGAATTCTTCTTTACTCATGCTGTTTCCAATTTGATCCAAGCATCTGATGCTAGCTTTCCAACATATTCCCATCTATCATTCTCTTCCTCCTCACCGTCTATTTTCGTAAAGGGCCAAGGAAGCACCAGACTTACTAATCCAAGTTGAAGCTTCTCTCCAGTTTTCACGATATGATACTTCAGAAAAATGGAATATTTATTCTTCCTCAATGTACTTCCAAGTTATATAAGGCCGTCTCTTATGAATCCAATAAACCTTGCAAATTCTCAGTCAAATAGCACAATAGAAGTCTCAGTTCTAATGTATTCTATCACATATTATTCACCAATGACTACCACATTCACAAAAAGCATCTCTATACAAGAATTGCCTCTAATGACCATTAAAATAAATCATAATCCCTGGGAAATTTTCACCTGTGGCCCTGAATTTATGTCTCTCCTGGACTTTGGTTCCTCAACTTCAGAACGTAACAATAAAATCTATGATTTTAAAAGTATTAAAGTAGTTTAACAAAAAAATCCAAATAACCAGAAGCTGGTTACCGGTGCTGATGTGGTGCATTTGAGCCAATTTTCTTAGATTTGATCCAATATCTAAGCCCATTCACTAACCCCCAATCTCTCTTAAGTCTTAATAAGATTGATTATATAAAATTTATTTCTCCCTAACAAATTCTCTCTCCTCCAAGCTTCAGCAATTTTTCTTAATAAAATTTACACCTGGTTAGTCTTTTAATCAAGTAGTACTTCCAAGTTTAAATCATATGCTTAAAAGCACAAAGGAATAATGAGATCTTGAACGACTGAATGCAGATAAACATAAGGTTACCTGGACATTAGGTTCTAGTTGATTGGAAATGGAAGGAGAAACTGAATTTGAGGGCACCATAGCAGTAGGCATAGAGAAACCAACTTTAGAAGAATCATCCTTCAAATTTCCTGCCACTGTATTGCCCTGATCAATGGTTGCCTTAGATAAACCCTGAGATTTAGACAATTGGGAATTTTGCTGCTGCTCAGAAGACTGTTCAACTGGCTCTTGTTTTACATAACTACTTGAAGAGAATGGGGCAGTGCTTTGCTCTTTATTCGTAGGGGTTTGCCATGAAACTGAGGTTTGTTGAAGCGCTGATTTGTTTGTATAATGGGAAAAAGAACCACTCTGCATTCTGTTGGGATCAGTAACAGCACTTTGCCTCTCAAATTTCGGCATGCCCATCATGCTCATTGACTGTGTTGAACCTCCCACTTGAGTTGTCCCCATGGTTTGGTTTGAAATTTGCCTTATTTGTAAGTCATGAGGTTGTGGCTTCATGGATGATCCCGAGGTATTGACATTTGTTCCAGAATATAGGTGATAATTACCACTATTATTTCCATACATTGAAAAAGAAGTTTGTTGAAAGTGCAAATGTTGCTGCTGCTGGCTGTGTCCTGGCATTGACGTTGAAGAGTTCTCCCTATCTTGATTGACAAGGCTAGAACCAGATGAAGGCAATTGGCTGATTTGTGCTCCATGTGAATCTCGTTGACTTTCCACTTCTTGAGATTTCTTGGCATTATTTTCCACAGATGGATAGCTGGAATCAACCTGTAGATGGACTGCTGAAGATGCAGCAGCACTAGTGGGCATTCTCACATTCTGTTGATGTGCAAAAGCCTGAGATTGTAATTGGGATTGGCTGGAACCTGGCTGTAAATACAGGCAGGCTGATTTTTAGCACAACATCAGCAGAAAAATTCCAAAGTTCATTATGATTATATCAAGCCCATTCTTTAATTACCTGCGACTGCAATTTTTCTACTGCCAACCTAATCACTTGGTCCCCTACAATATTTCTCATAAGCCTGACGAATTGGTCCTTTGCAATTTCATTTTTCTAACAAAAATAACATAAGAAGAATCAGGATTAGAAAAAAGGTACCCATTACAATCCATAAAGGACAAATTAGAACAGTTGGAAATTCTTGTCAAGGCCGCACCCTCAATTTATTAAATAGAGTTTGGAGCTGCATCTCTCTGTCTTTATCAAGATGGGGCTTTAAGGCAGGCAGCAATAACATAAATGGTATCTGCCTGTTTTGATTCTTCGCATTACCAGGCTGCTCCATGCCCATGGTCCGCTGACTAACCATCTTCTGTCCCTTCAATAGCTGGGATTCAGCATCTGCATTTTGCATTTTGTCAAGGTTAGACATTGGCATCGGATTCCTTTCAGAAATCTGCTCCCCAGTTGTTCGGAGAGTCTGAAGGGAAGTTTTTTCTGCCTGCCCTTGTCGAACATCATCTTGGGATTGCCTTTGGTGTAATGGAAGCTGAGTCATTTCCTGTTTGACATCACTCTGTATTTGCTGACTCTCAGGAGCAGAACCATGCCGCTTTATCTCCATTACCAATGAAGTCTGCTCCTGTTGCTGTTGCAGCTGACTTGCACTGTTGGCATTTTCATCTTGCATGGTAGTTTGCCAATTTGGAAATGGAAGATTAGAAGATTGATTGGGTTCATGGGATAAAGCTGCATGATTTTTAAGTTTCACAAGTCACAAGATAACCAGAAAATTTTCAAGTATGCTAGACCAAAAAAGAAAAAAACATAGACATTAGTTTTATCTTCATACAGAATTGTGCGGTTATTACTGGAGATGTTAAATGGAAAAATCATTCTACAACTATAAGTCTATAATCAAAATATGTAACTCTAACTTGCAGCAAAAAAGAATATCAATTACTTCCTAAATTATAATTCCAAATTAACACTAGATTCAAAAAAAAAAAAAAAAAAACATCTGAAGTGGGAAAACAAAGTAATTAACACCTAGAATGCAATGAATTCATGAACTCCCTGAAATAGTGATTCTCAACAAAGAAGCTCATGATACCAGAAAATCTCTGTCATCCTAACACTATTCTTTGTCCCTTAGTCTGCTCCGCTCCCTAAGCTGCACTGCCTCCCTGTCCTTCCACTGAACCAGAACAATGAAGGCACTTAAAATATCTTATTCCCCTATGAATAAAACAAATTGTCTCCATCACATCAGTAATTTTAGCACTCAACTAGGCACCAGCTAAGCAATGCAGAGAAGACCAAAAACCATAAATTGCTGGCTACCAAACACCATGCCAACAGAAAAATTAAGATACCTTATGTCTTATATCTAAAAAAATTGTCTCCATCACATTAGTAATTTTAACACTCAACTAAAAAGGCAATGCAAAGAAGACCAAAGACCATAAATTGCTGGCTACTAAACACTATATAAACCAGGGACTTCCAATCTCATGAAACCATTAACTATACATGCTTATAACTTAAAAATAAAATGTTCATAGCATTAAGCCCCAGAATTTCACTATTTCCACAACCCTGCAGAAAAGGAGTAACTGCAAATGAAATCTCTCAAAAAAGCGCTTTGGGGAGTCCTAGAGCTTTCCTTAATATTTTATCTACAATTTTTTCCCACTAATTTTCACCTATTGAAATATGAAAACAAAATTAGAATGAACTATCAACTATATAACACTTTCATTTCTATTTCATGCTTTATTGATTGTTCCATGTTCTTCCGAACTTACAATCATGCCAAAGGGTATCTCTCAAGCAAAAACCAAAGGACCTAACTACAGCTAATTATTAACTAAGTAGCTCAGTAGAAATTCTCCACATCCTAAAGGAGAAGCAAAATGACAACAATAGCCAAATACTATGTTACTTGGACACTTAAGTTTTGAAAAAGTACCCATACCCTTAGGGTATGATACTAGTATGGGAATGGATTACGTACTAGATCCTCCACTTTAAAAGTGGGTACTCCTAATTTCTCCTAACACTATACCTGCAGCTTGCTACAAAATTTTATCACATAGTTGTTCTATGTAAATATGAGCAAAGTCTTTGTTCAAGAAAATTTACTTGAAGATGAAATTACATAAAAAAAAAATTGATAAAATTCAAGGAGATCAAGAAGAGTTTGTTCAAATTTTGAACCCTCATGAATGTTTCTAGATTCTCAACCAATATCAAGGCCTTATAATCCTAAAATATTTACACTTTTATATATAGACGTATTCTCATACCCGTACCCTAATTTTGGGTACTTTTTAGTTGTACGTACCCTAAATTTTTAAAAATAAGGAGTCGGACATCTAGGTATATACCTGTGTCAGGTACCCGTACCCATGTTCAAGCAACATAGGTCAAATATTATTTGGCCAAATTCCCAAACCTAATAAACTTGAATCATGAAACCAATCTCAACATAACTTTTATCTTGCCCTTATTTTCGACACAAGTTACAGGCAATGAAACAGAAACCTTTATACAAGTATAAAAGAGAAAAAGCATCAACTATTTATCACAAAACAAATCAATTTAAGGGAAATATGTTCCCAATAAAATTGAGACCTATTACCTGGATCAGAAGGCTGAGAAGTGGATGCATCGCCTCCAATATCCCGATTAAGGGCAGCCTGGAAGGCCTCCACATCCGCACCGGAATGCATATTTTCGTCCTATGAAAATGTCAAAACAGTCCTAAATAATTGAATCTCTGTCCCTAAATCTTGATTTCTATAAATAAGACTTACTGCAGCCAAATGAAAATTCAGTTAATACCTCATCTTCTTCAAGAAGCTTCATTATTGAAGGATCCATGATGTGCTACCTCCTGTGGCTGACACTGCCTCACTGGCCAGCAACCTAAAAACTCACTCTTCTACAGCACCAGCAAGAGGAGAGATTTCCTCAATTACAGGACCTAATCTGTGTCCGTCCATTTAAACCCAAAATGTATATTAGATTAATAAACAATCAAAACCTTTCGTGTCAATATGGATATAAGTACAATATAATATACAAAACAGTGAAGAACCAAGAGGAAAATTTATATTCATATTTCATACTATACACTAAAGTTAATGCAAGTTATGCACAGTACAAAATCTAATTCAGACATAACAACCAAAACAATTCTACAATGCAAGTCTTCTCCTATTTGTAATAAGACCCACCTTAGATCCAAGTAAACAGACAAATTTTCAGATATTCGGCTATAAATTTTAAAAAATTGAACCCAACCATGCAACCTAATAAATACTATAGAGCAGCTTTTTCGATTTTTCATCAAATAATTTCACAGCCGTAGCTCCATATTTACAAGCAAAGAAAGAACATAACTCAAGCTCATTGTTAACCAAAATCAAACTATTTATCACGTAAACGAACCAAAATCTAATTTTAATTCATAAGCAAAAGTTCGAACACATGTTCGGTCGGCCAAACTCTGACTAGACCATAATTATTTCACATTAATTTCCCATTTTACCTTACCATTCCTTCTGTAATCTGGACTGAAAAATTTCCAAACTCCGTCAAAGCAAAACTAGCTCTTTCAATTCTTGACAAAGAAGGAGAAAGGCAATCGGGTTAAGGTGGACATCAGCTCTCCAGCGCCGATTCTACGAGTAGCGAACACACATCAATCCGCGGACTCAGATTTGAGTAGATTTGGTGAAGCAATCGAAATCGCAATCGGAAGAGAGTAGCTTCCGGGGCTCAGAATTAAAGACATGAAACAAAAGAACGAAGGAGATTGAAATGGAAAAAGAAAAATTAGGGCAAAGAAAGAAAGGCAAAAGTAAAACCAAAGGCTTCGTTCAAACGTTGTCGTTTCCTTTTTTTTAGGGGGCCCTTTTTTTTCCCTTAGCGTACACCAAAAACGAGCTAGTTTATAGGCGAATCCCTCCCCCCAATCTCCATCTCCATCTCATCACTGCATCAAGGGAAGAGCTTTACAACTTGGATAGAAGCTGAAACAGGTGCGTTTTAACTCATGCCCAAATCAATTTAATTTTAAAGGAATTGAATTAGGTTTTTTGCCTCTCCAACTTCTGCTTATTTCAATCCCTTTTGATCTTGTTGCTCTATTTTTATGTAACCTATCATAAACCTCCATAACTATTCATGCATATGAATATAATGCTTTATATATAAGTGGATGTACGTACTTTGGTTCAGGAAAAGATTAGTTTTTTTCCCTTTCTCGGTGAATTAATCTTTATGTATGCATCATCTTAATAGTTGTCCGTTAGGTTTCTTTATTATTTTTTATGCTAATCTCCTTATTTAATTAAATTTATTGGAGTATGGTTGTTATACCCTAGTTTTTTATGATTTGCTTTGGCAAAACAGTGGTTTGAGGATCTTGTGGATTCCCTATGCAGTTTTAGAACCCCATAGAATTTGTATGGATTTTTATTAGCATGTCATTTAGGAGCTAAAACATGAAGATAAAGCCCATTTTCTGTGTTATTTGGTGCAGGGGTGATAGTGGTTGAATTGCTTGCTGGAAGATGCATCCTCCTTTGACATTGCATAGGCACCCAATGTGTGCTGAAGTGAGTTTACCTGTCTGCCTTTCTTTTCTTCTTATGTTTTTTTTTTCTTATTATTTTTTGATGCCAGTGGGAAACTCATTGTTTTCTCTCTGGTTTTAGTCTCGGATGGATTGATCAGAATTTGTTGTATTCATTGGGTTGGTTCAGTGATGGGAGTGAGAAAGCCGAAGTGTTTGTTAGATTGAAGGGGAGAAGTTAATTCTTCTGCAATTGTTTTATAGGGAGAAAAATACAAACATAATAAAATTTGGGTGTCAATTTGGCACCTGTAATCCCTGGTTCACCCTGCTGTTGGGTGGGTTGAGCATTCAGCTTAGTTTTCAACCTCTTGCAAAAGGTTTTCATGATGCACCCTCATCTATTTTAAATGAACAGATAGCTTATACTGTTACTGGCTGCAGCTTGCAAGTCAGGGATTTAAAACCATAACAAAACCTGATGAACAGAAATTTAAACTCAATAAGACTAGTTTCTGATATTATTTGATCCTAGGTAAAGCATAACCAGAATTAGGACAACACATTGGCCGGTGTAAGTTTTGTAGTTATAGTGTGCAGTCCATAACCTTCCGAAGTTACTAGTGGTTTATAAATTGGAGGGAAGGCTGTGCAATCTCTTCTGTCATTACGTCCTGTTATGTTGTTATGGCAAGCTACTGTTGATGATAAATTTTCGGTTTGAAGCCTTCATTTTGCTAAATCAAGTGACAGAATATTTGCAGATTATTGAACAGTTCCAAAAGTGTCACTTGGACCATCCTATTGGAAAATTCTTTGGTGAATGTACAGACCTTAAAGTAAAGCTTGATCGGTGTTTCCGGGAAGAAGCAAGTATTAGTTATGTTTGCCTTATATTTATATTATATATTAAATTTTGAATAAAATTTTGATTTCTTTTCTCAGAAAGCTGTGAAGCGGAAGGCAAATTTTGAACAGAGCAAGAAACTTAAAGAAAGGCTTCAGGCACTAAGGAAGGAAGCTGCTGAGAGAAGCACTGAGGAAAAGAATTTTGTGTGACCTTGACAAGGAAGTAGGGAATAGAATCTGAAACTCCTGCTGGATTTGCCAATTCATTTTATGTTTGGCTGGGAAAAATGATTTGGTTCACCATGTAGAAAATTTCTTGAGAAATCATAAATTAATATGAATCTGCTTTGACAATTGCAAGGAGTGATGTAGTATGTCATTGTTTCAGGTAATTGAGTTATAAATTTCATTTCCTATGGTTCCATCTGTTGAACATAATCACACTACTGGGTTTATATTTATGTAATTATGTTCTGACCTCCAAATTGCGATTAAAATCTGATTTTCAAAAAGTCTCGTGTGATCTTCATGCATGCACTTGTACACGCAAACACATATAAAAGAATCTCTCTTGGTTAAGTCTTTTATATTTATTTCACTAGATTATTTTATCCGTTTTAGCAGTGAAGAACTTTTTAACTCTGGACCAAAGAAATTAATCAACTCGTCTATAAATATATAGACCACCCCCCTCTTACTAATGTAGATTCCTGTGCAAAATACATATTTTAAGACATCTTTTCTGAAGCTGTCAGCAGCGCATCAGAATGCCGTCAACGAGTATACGATCAAGTATCAAGCTAGAATTACGTCAAAGAATCAATAGGAAGAAAAAGCTATAGGCTTTCTTCTTCAATGATCAATACATGGTGTACTTAATCACTCACATTCCCATGTGTAAAGTCCTGTTCTGCTTATTCCAGCAGCTGCTTATTTACAACTGATGTTTTCTTCTATCTAGACATTCAGAAGCTTAAAACAACCTCAAAACTGGACTAAAGATATTAATTAAATGGGCAACGGGCGACATAAATGTTGTGAAGAAACCATTTGAAAGTTACAGCAGAAGCAAAAAGGAAAAAAGTATCAAGAATAAAAGAAAACACAGAGACAAAAATAAATGATCCAAGTGAAGACCCCAGTTGGAAGAAATAATTCATATAACTGTTGACATGGATAAAACAAAAAAAAAAAGCGCCCAACGATGTCAACTTTGAAATAATAAGCTAACAAATGAATAGATATGCACAACAAGAAGCAAGAAAAGATATCAAAACCGAAAGGTAAATAGGATAGAGTGGTCTTCTTTATAAGCTCCTCATAGAAATGTGTCGTAAGTTTCCAGAAAAGAACAGAAGAAGGAACAGAACCGCAATGAACAAAATGTGTATGTATATTCTACCAATAGTCAAGACATGAACATTTCCCCTCTTTAAAATGATGAAATCTGCTCCCATCTCTAACAATTATCTCCCTTTCAAAGATTTTTGATATCATCTTGCTCACCTCATGACAATCTTGACACACTCTCAAATTCTTCACTATTCGAATGCAATCTCCAGCCTCCACTACTAAAAATCCAAAAGCAATTGCCAATCTCTCACTGTGCAATTTAATTGCATCCTCTTTTTCTTCCTCCCCAATGTCATGTAAAACTGATGAAATGTTGGGAACATATCCAGCTTCAGCTAAACGATTTTCAATTTTTTCAAGCATTTTATATATTTCTAGTGAAAAAGCGTGTTCTCTGTCCCCTGCAACAAATTTATGGACTTTTCCTAGGGCTTCAATCAAGCTCCAACCAGCAATTTTACTAGTGTTTCTTTCAGCCATCAATTTTCGAACTTTTACAACCTCTTCCCATTTTCTAGACTTGGCATAAATACTTGACAGTTGCACATAATGTCCATCATAGGTTGGATCCAATTCTATCAGCTTAGTTCCAATTTTTTCACCTAATTCAACTAATCCATAAATCCTACAAGAGCAAAGAAGTGTTGCCCACAATACCGGGTTTGGTGAGATAATTTTGGTCTCAATCATTTCAATAGCCTCAGAGACTAAGCCAGCTCGACCCAAAAGGTCAACCATGCAACCAAAATGCTCCATCTCTGGCTGTATGGCATAATGATCTGTCATCACTCTGAAATAATGCCGGCCCTCTTCGACCAAGCCTGCTCGACTACATGCATTCAAAACACATATGAATGTTACATTCAGTGGAGTAAGTCCTTCAGCTAAGAACTTCTCAAAGAGTTCAAGAGCTTCCTTTCCTAGACCATGGGATGCCAAACCACAGATCATGACATTCCAGGTTGAGATATCTCTTCGGGGCATTTTGTCAAACAATAGCCTAGACAGTTCGATGCACCCACATTTTGCATACATATCAAGAAGTGCTGTCCCGAGAGTAACTGTCATTGGAACATTTAAAGAATCGATAATTGAATGTACCCTTCGACCATGTTCAATCAAACCCAACTGCGCTGATGCTGAGAGCACCGTTACTAATGTGGCCTCATTTGGAATGAATCCCCTCTCTCTCATCCTTTTGAAGCACTCTAAACCTTCTTCAGTCTTCCCGTTATGCACATAAGCCATAATCATTGTATTCCATGAAATAACATCTCTTTCAGGCATTTCATCAAACATCCTTTCCACAACACTTACTTGTCCATCTCTTGCAAAACCCGCTAACATAGCATTCCAAGTAACAACATCACAGCTATGTGGACTCTCATCAAACACCTGTTTTGAACTCTCAACATTACAACAAGCGGAATACAAATGAATTAAAGCATTCCTCACATAAACGTCCTCACCAAACCCAAGCTTCACCACATGACC
This sequence comes from Balakata baccata, assembly GCA_949630135.1. Classification (NCBI taxonomy): domain Eukaryota; kingdom Viridiplantae; phylum Streptophyta; class Magnoliopsida; order Malpighiales; family Euphorbiaceae; genus Balakata; species Balakata baccata. The sequence goes on from CATIWF010050595.1 coordinate 20,977, forward strand.
GTGAATCTGAACCCCTTCCCTTAAATACAATCCCTTTCCACAAGCTTGAAAAAGAAAAGTGAAACTATAATTGTTGGGTCTTATACATCTTCTCAAGATAGAAGAATAAAAACTCACCGATTCAAGTGGCGACTGGCTCTTCCCAAAGCATCTTATCATGTTGTTGGAGGCAAAAACACTTGGGTTTTTGATTGATTGGTAAATACTGAGAGAGTATTCAAATGGGACAGATGGGGAGAGTGCGAGGAAAGAAAGGAGGTTACCCGTGAGAGATGCATTGCCTGATAGGCCAGAGATGATGATGCAGGCATGGGCTTGCTTGATCAGGGAAACCGAAGGATTAGCTTGAAAAGAAGAGAAAAGGGTGCGAAATACAGCAGTGGAGAATCGAGAATATGAAACTTTTGTTGAGAAGAAAAGAAGGGGAGTAGGTTTATTAGCAAGCATAAATACAAACAATGGAAAATTTTGAAATTAGGTTCAGATTCAGATTAACGTTGTGCGACGTTTAAAAACTTTAAAGAATCAGATAGAGTTGGCGGGTAAGCAATTTCGTTATAACGGGTTCTTATTGGCTGCTGGTTCTCATTACCCTATTGAATTTTGTTAGTCCGTTATGAATCTTTACCATTTCAAATTGGTAAAGGCTAAAAAATTATTACAAAAAAAGTACTATCTTATCCGAAATAGGGCTTTTTACATAAATAATTGATGAAATTTCATCATTTACCCAAATTAAAATATTTTTTTCATATTTATTTTCTGTTTTTATATTTTCATCAGTACTAAAATTTTTTATTTTTACTGAACTGTTCATCTTCTTCATCTTTTCTGAGATCCATGGTCACAGATTTTCCACTTCTTTTTTCAATCTCTTCTTCTCTGATCTTGTTTTCATTCCATCTGCCACGAATCTAACAACGATCTTATTTCCGATCTCGTCTTCTCCGATCTCATTGCCCTCATCCCTTTTATTTCTTCGAAGAAGTGAAAAATTACCACTGAGGTTTATAATAATGTTGCAGTTATTTTTAAAATTTGGCTTTCACTCTAAGTTCTATGAGTTCATTAAGTTGCTCTAAGAGAAAATTTTGAGATTGAATTTGTTTAATTTTTTTTTTTTAAGTTTTGTTGCTGTGTTCTTGAATTTCTTTTTTGGTCTTTATTTTTTTTGGTGAAAATCACTAAAATATCTCCAAGGTATACCCAAAATATGTCCAAGATATACTGGAGATATTCTTATAGAATTTTCAAAGGTATAACGAAATATACTCAAGATATTCTCAGAGAATTCTCAAGGAATTCTTAAGATATCCCCGATATAAACTCAATATATACTTGAGGTATACCGGACTTTATAGCTTTTGTTCACAACTGTTTTAAGCAGAAGATATCCCTAATATATATCAAAGGTATGTCTAAGGTATAACAGACTTTATATAGCCTTTTGTTCACAACTGTTTTAGGCCAAAAGTATCCCTAAGATATACACAAGGTATGCCTAAGATATATCAGACTTTATAGCATTAGTTCAAAACTGTTTTAGGTCAAAGGTATCCCCAAAATATATCTAAAGTAGACTTGTAACACCTCTTACCTACTTTAGAACAGCAAGGTAAACGGGCGATATCAGCTTATCTATATTTACCCTATTACCCTATGAAAACCGTAATATATATATATATATATATTTTAAAATTCTCTCATGATCTATATCTTTGTTTCTATATAGTTTGTAAAGTTATATATATATATATATATATATATATATATATATATATTATATGTAGAAATGCACTTTATATACCCCGTTACAAACTATACGGAAATAAAATTTTAATTTTATATTACAAAAATTTCTCCAAAAATATACTCAAAATAAATTTTGAAACTTTAGCTGCAACTGAATGGATTTCTGCCTTTTTCTGACAACTAACTAATTTCTTAAAATCTTCAAAACCTACGCAAGAGAAATTCACTCATACTAAACTATTAGCTTAATAGTACTTCATAGGATAAAAATCATACATACAATGCATTTATAAATTTTATACATGTCACAATATAATATCAATATCACAAACAATATTTCACATATATTCACAAATTAAATATGACGTGTAATTTAACTTGTAAAAATGCAATTTCATTTTTTCATTATTTTTATTCATACTATTTCATTTTATTTTTTTTAATTAATTTTAGTCAAGTCTCTATCATCTGCGTCTAAACTCGTTAATAGGAATATAGAGATTGTCTTCCTCGGCCTTTTTTATTCGTTGCCATCACTGGCTTTTTTATTCGTTGTCATCATCAACTTTTATTTATTTGCCATTACCAGCCTTTTAAAGTATTGTCATTACCGGCATTTTTCAATATTGCCACTTCCAGCTTTTTCTTATTTTTATAGTGCACGTTTCTTTTCCCCTGTATTGGCATGTCAAACTATCATCTATTCCAGTTCAATGTTAGGTGTTTTCATGCTTCAACTTTTTTAACATTATTTCCAGATAATTGAAATTGTATATATACGTATGGATATAAGATGCCTATATGTACAATTAAATATCAAAATAACCAACAATCATTCTACACAAAACATACCACATAAAAAATATCAATACACAAATTTGCATATATATATGACATATTCCGGCCTTGGGCTTATGACCCAATTTCAGCTCAATTCTACGTGGAGTCGGACCTTATGGTCTTCTAGGAATTTTTGTCTTATTGTTTTCTATTTAAAATTCAACAAAAATCACCTCAATTCGAGTTTTTTACTAAAAGTTAGGTTAAAAATACCAGACAGTGTTCTAACACTTTTTACCTAGCATTTTCATGGTACTTTTATAACTGAGCTTTTGTGACCAAATTTTGATCTACATGCAAGTTGAATTTCAATTCATGATTTTCATAAAATTTTTAGCTTTATGTCTTAGCTATCATTTACAGTTGGTTTTAGAACAATCCAACCTATACAGACTAAGTTATGGTCAATTTAATTAGAACTGTTCCAATGTAAGTGCAACAGGGCAATTGTAGGATTCATTGCAAAATAATTATTTCCATGACCTAGTTCATTTATGTCATAACCAAAGTTTTCAGATCATATTACCATGCATAAAACTTAACATTTCACAATAATTTACCACAAAATTATATTGACAACCATTTTTCATACAAGACATTTTTCAAGTCACATGCAAAACATATGTTTCATATACATTCACAATTTATGGCATGCAAGATTTTTATCCAAAAAACACTTACTAAATCAGCTTCTAGTCCTCCTTTGCCTTTCTTTCCTCCTCTTGTTAAGTGACATTTTCCTTGCCTTCGTCCACCTCTTAGTGGCTATTTGTTTGACCTTAACAAAAGAAAACAATGTCACTAAATGATACATTCATTCAAAATTTACGCATGAACATTAAGCAATAATCCTAATGCTCCTCTACCATTTTCCATGACTTCATTTCTTCCTCTCTTTACCTTATTTAAGTTCATATTAATCTAATCTCATTCCCTCCATTTAGGACAATCAAAATAGTTTCATCCATTTCAAGTCTTTTTCCATAATATTCAAACATCAACTAGTCATATACCCAGTATCAACACTTCTAATCATCCTCCATCACATATCTCTTTCATAGGGCAACCCCTTCCTCACCATTTTAGGTTATGTTTCATTATCTTTCAAGTTAAAAAACTAATCTCCATGGTCAGCTAAACTAAATTTCAACACAATCCTACAATTCTTTTTCTTTCAACACAACATCAACATAAGTTCACAATTTCAAGCAAAATCTTAATCTAACACTTCCAACTATACCAATTAACCACAAGGAGATCAAATACATGTAATAAAGTTGGATTTGAAAAGAAGAAACTCACCTTTGTGTTCTTCTAGTGGTGGCCAAATTTTTCCAAAATTCTTCTTTCTTTATCACCCTAACTTACTTTTATGGTAGAATTTTTCTAATTTTTTTGTTTCTCTCACTTGAATTCTTCTTTTCCACTCTTTTTAAAACTTGATGGAATAAAAAATGGAAACTTAAGATAAGATGAGGGTCGGCCAAAAAGTGGTGAGGATGATGATGATGAAGGGTTTTGGTTGGATAAATGAGAAAAATACCACCAAAATTGACTTTTATGTTAGGGCTTGATTGATGGATCACACTAATTAACTTAATCTTACCTCCTATTGATCTATATATTTAATTAATCTTGATTAATACTTAATTATAGAAAATTTCCCCTTTGCCCCAATTTCCTCTAATTTTTACAAAATTTCATCCAACAAATTTGATAATACCGATTTTGTCCGTAGGGTGATTTTTAATTTTTCCCTAATTCGAGCACCAATCTTTTAATTTTTCATTCATTAATATTCCCACTTATTTCTCTTATAATTTATAATTTTTCTATGGGTCCGAATTTAGATTCCGACCAAACTGGTGCCGGCTTTTAGCCACGCGCAATCGAGGCATAAATCATTGGATGTTACAATATTGGACGTTATAGCCTTTGTTTACAATTGTTTTAGACTCAAGGTATATCCAATGTATTCCTATAAAATTTCCAAATGTAGACCCAATGTATCCCTAAGATATTCCCAAGGCATATCAAACTATTTTTGTTTGAGAATTTTGTGATATTTGGAATTTTAATTGAATTATATTCACATTCTTCTTCTTCTTCAATAATTAATTTTTCGTGTTTTGATTTTTTTTATTGGTGAAAATTAAACCAAAATATGTCTAAGGTATACCGAATGTATGTTTTAGCCATATTTTAAAGTGATTTTAAGATTTAAATACTGTAGTAATTTTAGAAAATTGTTTTTGGTAAAATTGAAAAAAACTTTAAGCACCAGTGAAAATGTAAATCAGTATCCAATTTTCAATATTTTTATAAAATTTCCTAAATAATTCAAAAAAAAATATTTACCTAAATATGTAGAGTGAAAAAATAATTCCTGGAGTACACTTCGGTTTTCAAGTGTAGAATAATCGCTGGTATAACCGGTAATATTTGATAAAGAGTATCATCCCAGTTATACTGGCGTCCATACTTTGTTTAACAACACTCCTATTAGTTAACAAGGGTCATCTAAGGTTTTTTTATATTTTTTTATATCTATTAGTTATGAAGGGCCAACAAATATGTTTTTCTTTTACCATTTGTTAAATGTCAATGAACTATAATTATTTTCTTAATAATTAATTATTTTTAATTAATTTTTAATTATTCTGATTGTTTTAATAAATTTTTTCAACATAATTCTATCATAATTTTTTAATGTATAACAAAATAAAACGGGTAAATTACTGTAATTTCCTAAAATTTAATTGAATATACTAGTTGATCCTTCTATTTTTGAAAATATATTATAAAGTCTCTTAAATTTAATTTAATATATTAGAAAGTCCTATTAATTTTTCTATTACATATAAACAAAATATCAAATTTCTCCTTAATTTTTTTATCTTAAAAATACTACAAAAATATATAAAAAAAATTTATTGTCATTAACTTGATACCAAAATGTCAAATATGTTATTCTTTTTTGATATTGTATTTTTTTAAAATTAACAAAATCTCAAATTTATATATATAAAAAAGATGTTTATGGTATTTTTTTAATTGACTAATAAAATATTCTAGTTGAATAACATAATATTTTATTCAAAAGTAACAAAAAAAAATCTTTTTAGTTATTGGAACCAAACCTGAGAGATTTTATAATATATTTTCAAAAATAAAAGGACTAATTAGTATATTCAAACAAATCACATATGCAATAAAATAGACATATAAAATGAAATAAACGTCTCATTAAAATAATTTATTAATGTGCGTGAATATATATATATATATATATATATATAAAGATAAATTCATTGATTCAAATTACCAATACATCGGTTGAAATATAAATATATATCTGCTAAAAATCATATAAAATGAAGTACTGAAAAGATTCACAGTACCTAAGTTAATAGCATAATAAATCGACACAATGCCTACATATTTGAAAATACTATAGTGACTGAAATACATTTGACTCCAGTTTTGCAACATATTGACGACTATAATTTGATTTAATATCTCTGTATGATCGAATATATTATATTAATGTATATATATTTTTTTAAATGAAATAAACATCTCATTAAAATGAAATATACATTTTTTTTAATGTATATATCATTATTTAGCCTGTGTTTATTTGAAGGCATAAAAAAGAAATTTTTGAAACGGATTTATTTATTAATAAACATTTTTTACATATACATTATTAAATAATCATATTAAAATATTTATTAATGTGATTATTACATTATGTACAAGAGTATATATATTTATGCCTTCAAATTCTTTTTTCAAATGAGAAAATAGCTAAAAAAAGCAGAGAATGAACAGAAAATCAGAAGAAATAATAATAATAATAATAATAATAATAATAATAATAATGATGATGATGATGTTATATATATATATATATAATTTTTATGGTGTTATATAAAATTTTTTATTGATATTTATTTATATTAATGGATTTTATATCTGGGTGGCCTCAACTTTAAATAAAAAAAATGAATCTTATTTCTAGGAGTTTTTTTTATTTTATAAATATATATCTACTAGTAATATATATATATATATATATATAGCACAAAAGAAAATAAAGACTACAACATGTATGTAGACATTTGTGTGATGTTTATATGTTTTTTTTTTATATTTCATATGTACGCATTTAATTTTTTTTTCATTTGAATGTGTATTTTATTTTTATTTCAATTTTTATGTGCATTTCATTTTTTTTGAGATGTTTATTTTATTTTATATGTCTGTTTTATTTTATATTTTATGTAGTTTTATTTTGTTATACATTAAAAAATTATGATAGAATTATGTTGAAAAAATTTATTAAAAAAATCAGAATAATTAAAAATAAATTAAAATTAATTAATTATTAAGAAAATAATTATGGCTCAACCTTAGATGACCCTTGTTAACTAATAAATGCAATAGATACTGCATTTATTATATATATATAAGTACAAGGAGTTGCAATGGAAGGTCTAATATTCTTAAAAGAAACCATGTGATATAATTCTATTACAACAACAGTCCCATTTTATTTTTCTTTCTTCTAGATCATTTGATAATGAAAAATATGTTAGAATTTGAAACAAATCATGTAATAATGTTTTACTCATAGGTTAACTTAACTGCACATAATGCCTATTTTTTCCCTAATGATTTAACAATTGAGAATTGTCAAGTTGCAATTATTTCACTATTCATATCTTGAACCTTCAATTTGATTAATTAAATAAGAGTAAAATTGAAGAAAAATAATATGCTGCTTGTGACAAATGATGATGCTCTTTGCACCAACTAATAATGGCAATTGAAATGTAACTTTTTCATTCAGAAAGTTGAGTAACAGCTTGTTTGGTTAGTAAATGGCACAAGGAAAAAGGAAAAAACTTGTGATTTTCCTCCTTTCCCACCAAATAGATGGGAAATGATCATACACTTTCAAGGAAAATTGAGAATTCAGATTTCCCATATTTTTATGAAAACTGAGAATTATATTGCACACTCAATTACATATTAATGTTTTATAATCTAATTGCCAATCTCTTTTTCTCATTCTTTTTTTTTTTTTTTTTTTTTTGAGAATAATCTACTTCTGATGGAGGATGAAATAAGGAGATTCTCTTCACCTCGGTTTAGAGGACCAAAGATAAAGGATCTAAATGCCTTGTCACCGATCAGTATCATTAAGTTAAAATTTATTAGTTTGAAATATTTTTTTTTTTTTTCAAGTACTTGACCATTTGGCCTGCACACAGCACACAAATCCGGAGCTGTCCAGAGTCCATCTCCACACTCTACAAAGAGCACTTGTGATAGATATCTTAATGAGAAGTGTTTGGAAGGAAAACAAATAATTAGAGGAAAAATATATTTTAGAGCCAATTTGTTTTAAGGGTAAAAAGTCTATTTATTTATTTTATCCAAAATTTGAGCAAAGGAATTTGACCGTCTACTTTTTTCGTTATTTAGATCCTCTCAAGATGTATAAATATGGGGATCATAATTATTTGTAATTAAATTTAGCATTAATACTAATCTTATAGCTTAAACAATTCGTGAACCAAATGGACTGTAAATTTCTTATCATATGGTTATGTCTGCAGGAAAATATATATGAAATTATAAGCTGAGACGTGTAATTGATACAGATCTTAAGAATTTTAATCTCTTCTAACTTCTTGGTTGCTAGGTATAAGAACAACAAGAAATAAAGTAAGAAACTCAGCGAAATTGAACATCACTCTCGGTAATATTTCCTTAAAAAAGAACTAGAGTTAATATTACATAGAGAAATGCTAATGATATTTAATTTTTAACACTGATTGGTTGTTAAAGAGAGAAAAGCTTTTTTAAAAATATTTTTTTTTTATTCTCTCTCTTCACTTTCCAATCAAGAAATGAGCACTGAAAAATATTAAATAAAAAGTGTTATTAGCATTTCTGGAATCACATATATTGTCCACAAAGGGGAAGAAAACGGCAGTTTTTATGTTTAAGGATAATAGTAACGTCGTTACGAATTTTGATGAGATATTTTGAACTGCTATCAAACTATCATCTCATTTAATAGATATAGAATAGAACATATTGAAGAATTCAGTTTATTTCCAAAACTATAAAATCGTCCGTTAAAATGGAGCTGAACGGTAAAAGAAGATATTTTAAACAACCAGTAGGTGGAATGCAGCTATGAAAGTGATAAAAGACTGAAATTCAAAGTTTAAGAGGTCATTATTGGCAAGGAGAGTAAGAGAAGGGAAATAAATAAATAATTAAAGAAAATGGAGAGTGGGTAATAATAATAATAATAATAATTTATACAATCTTTTGAAATATAAAATAATATATAGGCAAAAACTATGATACGTCAGCAACAAATAAACGGCTCAAATTATAATATATTTAGCTGTGTATTCGCATAATGAATGTCTCAATAAGTTAATTTCACCGATTATCATTATATTTATGATAACTTACACAAAAACAATTTTTTTAATTTTTTCTTTTAAAAATCATCAAATTTCATATTTTTCAATTAAAATTACTTTCGACAATTTTTTCACCTAATTTGCTTGGACTATGATGTGGTATTGTAGTGCTGATATGTAGTTTCATATTATCTTACACATAAATGTCACATTAGCAAATTTAAAGAATTGTGATATTACATCATTGTGCATGTGAGTAATCTGATAAAAAAATTGCTGAAATTGATTTTTATAGAAAAAAAAAAGAAGTTTAATGATTATTAAAAAATTGCTGAAATTGATTTTTATAGAAAAAAAAAGAAGTTTAATGATTATTAGAGGAAAAAAATTTAAAATTTTTTTTTTAACGTAAGTTATCAAAAATATAATGACTTCAAATAAAATTAATTTTTCATCCAATGATTGATTATATATATATATATATATATATATATATATATATATATATATATATATATATATATATATTTGTGTGTGTAGAGTGGAGGGGCCTGACCTCTCCCAACTTTCTTTTTTAAAAAAACTTCTATGTAAAATTTAGAATTTACTTCTTTTGGTCTCTTCCAAATTGTATTCTAATTTATGTATGGACTAATTTGAAAAGAATAAAATAATTTTAGGTAAATTAGAAAAAGAAGAAAGAGAAAGAGAAAAAGAGAATCATACTGCATCCCTTAGAGCATGTTTGGTATGTTCAATTTTGAAATTAGAATGAGATTTTTATTCTAAATTTAAGTTTGATACTATATTTTTTTTGAGAATAGAATTCCTATTGCTCAATATTCAAGGATTTCAATTCCCTAATTTTTTGTGGTATTTGGATTCGTTGTCCTATTCTTTTTGATTTTTTATACTTTCTAAATACTACTATAATCAAAATTTCTTTTAGGCAAGAACATAGCTTTTATTTTTGTCACCATCTTTTCAACATCCCATTCATAAAAAAAATTAATAAATTTTTTATATGTTCTTCGATAATTAAATCATTATATGCTAGAATCGAATTTTCAATTAATAATTGACAAAGAAAATAAAATATAATATAATAACTTTAAATGAAATTGCCGAAAGTGATTTTTATAGAAAAAAGAAGAAATTTAATGATTATTAGAGGAAAAAAACGTAAGTTATAAAAAATATAATAACTTTAAATGAAATTAACCCCTCATCCAATGATTAATATATTGGTATACCAATACGCCAATATACCATAAAAAGAATCAATATATATATATATATATATATATTTGTGTGTGTAGAGTGGAGGGCCAGACCTGTTCCAACTTTCATTTTAAAAAAAACTTCTATGTAAAATTTAGAATTTACATCTTTTGGTCTCTTCCAATTTGTAAGAGAATTTATCTATGGACTAATTTGAAAAAAATAAAATAATTTTAGGTAAATTAGAAAAAGAAAAAAGAGAAAGAGAATAAGAGAATCATACTGCATCCCTTATAGCATGTTTGGTATGTTCAATTTTGAAATTAGAATGAGATTTCTATTCTAAATTTAAGTTTGATACTATATTTATTTTGAGAATAGAATTCCTATTGCTCAATATTCAAGAATTCCAATTCCCTAATTTTTTGTGGTATTTGGATTCGTTGTCATATTCTTTTTAATTTTTTGTACTTTCTAAATACTACTATAATCAAAATTTCTTTTAGGCAAGAACATAACTTTTCTTTTTGTCACCATTTTTTCAACATCCCATTCATAAAAAAAAATAATTAATAAATTTTTTATACGTTCTTCGATAATTAAATCATTATATGCTAGAATCGAATTTTCAATTAATAATTGACGAAGAAAATAAAATGGGACAATGATTCTTGATCTATGATTTAAACTAACCTCTTATTTAATTTGATTGTTAAAATTAATTATTTTTATACTTAATTACGAAGATTAAAAAAGTTTAATAAATATAATAAAATTATAAAATAAAGTAAAATTAAATTAAATTTAGCATTTATTTTACGTAATAAATCGATCTATATTTATTTAAAGTATGCGAAAATATAAAATAATTATAATATGCAAAAATGATTTAAAATATAAAAAAATACTTAAATCTAAGAATAAAATTAAAAAACAAAATATATAATTATACTCGGAACTAGAGCTATACACGGATTCTGGATCTTCTCGAACTAGACCAAAAAATTGAGAAAAAAGATCTAAAATTGAACTGTATCATTGACTATTTTTACTTGAACTGAACTATACCGTTGGCTTTAATTTTAAAGATTATTGTTAGTAATATTTCTATAATTACTAAAAAAATTAAATAATATCAATAATAATTTTAACAAATTTTTTAAAATATATTTAGAGAATAGATTTAAAAAATGAAATATAGAACATAGATTTAAAAAAATAATTACTAATTTATTTACTTATAAAATATATAACTATTAAAAATAAGAGTGATTATAGAAATTAATAAATGTTTGAATTCAATTCCTCATTTTTATATAATCATACCAAATTAAAAAAAATAGAATTTCAAATTCTATTATATAACATGCCAAAGAAAAAAATTGGAATCCTAAACCAATAATTTAGGAATAGGATTTCATTTCCCATTCCTTTTGCATAACATACATAACCTTAATGAAATGTACATTGCGAGTCCTTTTGAAACCAAGAATCATACTGGCTTTGCCAGCAGGGAAAGCAAAAGCTCTGAGAAATTCAAAGACAACCGTACATCCTGTGTACATATACAATAAAAGGAAGAGATCATACCCACCAATGTTATTTGCCAGTGACAAAACACAGAAAAAACAGATCGTATACACTTTGTTTCCCTCCAGCTTTCATGGATGCTTGGTTGTTCCCACCCTCAGATGAGTTTTCCGCAATTCATCTGCAACTTTTTACTCGCAAACTAATATTCATTTTGTATAAAGGAACGGTACGTAATAGATGTGTCAATTAAATAAACTACTGCACAATGAATACAGAAGCATAAAACATTCTCTGGTTTGCTCATTCTTTGTCAAGCTGCTCAAGCATCATATGAGCAGGAAAAAAAA
>CATIWF010050651.1:0-12827 GCA_949630135.1 Balakata baccata
AGAATATATCTGTCAGTACTTTTTTCCAGTTTTTACACTAAATGATCATTTATATCCAATTAATCCCTCTAATTTACTTATATCCTATGGATCTCTAAGTTGTTGCCTGCATTCCTGCTGCTTCAAACAAGATGTTTAGAGGTCTTTTTCAGTAGACAAAACAGTTACATGATGACAAGTTACCTGCTTTTGTAGTAGTATTAATTTAACGATATACTCTAATGTTCTTACTGTCTTTTCATTTATTAAGGACAGACATGAAACTAAAATAAAACTCCAACAGCATAGATTTACCACAAAATTTTTATGCCAGAAAGAACTCACAAGTTGTGGCAAGTTGTGGTATGATAGACAAGGAGATTGCTGAGCCACCTAACTCAAGAACTAAACTGTGACACTTCTAATGAATAAAAAAATAGAACAAATGAAGCTTTATTTTGCAATTTCAGGAGTGTTTACTGATTTTTTCCAAAAGAGAAAAAAAAGGTATATGTGATTTAAGAATATTTGCAGTTCAGAATAAATAATCAAGATTTGAATTAACAAAAATGCCATAAAAATTACTGAAGCTGCTGCCCTTGTAGTCATTGTCCGCTCAACAGCCACAGGAGCAAGTGTAGGCTCTACTGCTGATGTATGTGTAAGACAAGGCTCAAGATCAATTGTTCCACCTCCTTTCTGAAATAAAAATAGAACATATAAAGAAAGAGTAGAATGAAAGGCATGAGTACATGTGTATAGCCTAAATGTTATCATTATTCCCAAATTGTCAATAGTGGCTTGTATGGGATGCAGGTTTTGCAGAAGATATATATGAAAATAACATTGAAAATATCAATAATGGCCTTAATGTAAGAGTATTTTATCACCTTCACAATGCAGCAGCGCTCAACACGGTAACTGCAGCCAATTCCAGCTCCCCAAGCACGTGAGCGAACGTTATTTCTTAGCATAGAAGTGTAGCCTATACATATAACAAAGTTACAGTGTTAAATTTACCAAATAAAGCATAATTGATAAATTCTAGATTCCCAGAAATGCAACAAAAAAGAATCAAATAATCTACTTCATTCAACTTTAGTGCCTTGATATATGAAGGGAAGCATTGTGATTTTACTATCTCAAATAATAATATAAATAAATGATATAGTGACAGTTGTAAACTCTGTCTCCCACTATCTTTAATTCTGTTTTTGCAATCAGAGCTTATCATTGTTTTTTATGTTTCGTTACTGCTGACACATCTTAGACCAAGGTTTTAGTCACGACTTCGCTAGTTAAGCAACTGAGAAGATGTTGAACAATCTCGTTTGATCGAGAACAATGCCTTATACTGTACAAGCTTAATAAATGCTAGCTCAAAATTATGTGTTAGATGCCAAAATGGAGTTAAAATTTTGGATATTGCATTGGATGCTATAGACTAAAATGAATGATCAAACAATGGTATGGTAGGTAGACTGTAAGTTCTACCCAAAGCATGATTGGACATACGAGTGAAAAATGCATATGAGAACCAAGGTCAATTGTCAGTCAAGATGGGGCCTTGCATGCTTAGAAATTGGACTAAAGAAAGATTACAAACGTCCCTACCACAACCAAGTGCTTCGGAAAATTTAGGGTAATTTACATCGATGGTACTCCAATTATATAATTCGTAACAACTCTATACTCCAAATATTATTTGTAATACAAAATTACCCCAACTTTTATTTTATAACTAAATCATACTTTCATATTCAGCTGTTAGTCTCTCTAATAGAAGTGTGTCATGGAATATCCACATCAGATCTATTTTAATTTAAAAAAAAATTAGCTGTAATACCCAATCAGAAAAAGTTGAACCAACTAACATTAAAGATAACCAAGCAAAAGAAGTTGCTTTCAAAGAAGAAGAAAAGCTCCTGCCTTTGTTGGAGTTTATTTTCAAAGAAGAAAAGCTTTGAAGAAGAAGAAGTTCAAATTGGGGCTTCAAGTTTCAAAAAGAGAGATATATATTTAATTTAGAGAGGTGGGCCATTCAATCCATGTCATTTTATTTTATTTTTCAACTTTACTGGCTGGGTATTATAACTAATTTTTTTATTAAAATAGATCTAAAGTGAATATTTCACGTCACACTTCTATTAGGAGACTAACAATTGAAGAAGGAAGTATGGTTTAATTACAAAATAAAAGTTGGAGTAGTTTTGTGTTACAAATAATTTTTGGAGTACTAAGTTATTACGAGTTATATAATTGGAATACCATCGGTGTAAATCACCTAAAAATTTGCTTTCCTTCCCTTTGGTTCTCTGAAAAGCTCTATTTAATTTAATTAGCATATCTAGCTAAACACAAATAAAAATAAATGGGACCCAAAGATTGAGAAGTTCATTCTAGCCTTTGCTGACATCAACCATAAGGAGAACAGATACTTTGGACTGTTAATGAGAGCCTTACAAAGTCCCCTTTCCTTTCTAGTAAAATATTGATATTTGAGCTTCTATTGCACTTCTCTTTCATTGTTATTTATCAACAATTTTGTGATGGCCCTAATCTTGTGCTTGGACACAAACACGGACGGAATCCAACCATCTCTAAAATCAAACAAAAAATGTTTCGTGCACACTTTTTTTTTCCCTTTTTGAGAGAGAGAAAACGAGAGAATTTCTGGTTGTAAAGAGAGAATTTGCATGTGATGCTTTCAAGGCTAGCAAGTAATTTCATGCCCATTGACAATGAAACCTTATCGATATTAGGAATAAACTAGGGCAAAATACAGAGCATTGTGAAAGGAAAAGAAGGAAAGCATTAAGAGACAAATGGCACAATAAAAAAAAATCACTAGGGAACTATGTGTGCATAAATTCCTCTTTAACAAAAAAATATTGAGTCATATGGGATGACAATTCTTCCTAATGTTAATACAAAGCAAAAATGAACAAAAAGATATCCATTTGATGTCAGAAAGATCCATGATACTGCAATTGTTAGACAGTTAGTTTATCAATAAACCATGATTCCAAAAGTAAAAAACCTTCAACAACACATTCCTTGCTTCAAAATCAAAGATCGTAAAAATCATATACATGCCATCTTCAGAATGATTATTTGAAAATTAAAAACTTGATATTCTAAAGTTAGAATAAACAGATCCAAAGAACGTGACAACTTTATCTAATTCAATCATCCCGATATTAACATGTAATAAATGTGAGTTATATTCCAAATGATATCAAATAAGATCGTTACTATATAACTTAAGAGTATAAGGAGGCGATACATAAATCTATGCATATAGCTAATGTTAAATACAAAATAAAGGCTTAAGTCATACCTAGCCTCCTGACAATGTTTGTTTTCGCCATTTAGTCCCCTGCAACGATTTTTGATCCACTTAGCCGCTTAAACTCCTTTTTTGTCAATTTTGCCCCCTGTCCAATTCATAAAACGTACATAGAGCCCCCTAATGCTGACATGGCAAAGAAAAATGTTTGACTTGGTCAATGGTGCCATGTCAGCAACAAATGGCCATATGTTCGGTTTTATGAAATAGACAGGTAGCCAAGTGGACCAAAAATGGAGTTCAAGTGGCTACGTGGACTAAAAATAGCTGCAGGGGGCTGGATATTGACTTAAGTCTAAAATAAAGCAGTGATCCAACAATTAGCAAACATAGAAAAGCTAGATTAAAATAGCTTACTATCTTGTGGAGGCAATACTCGGATAGTAGCACACAACTCTTGAATGGCAGGCGGAGGAGGAGAGGCAGTGGGGCGGCAGTAACCGGTGTGCATGAGAACTGCAATAGGTCACAACAAGATTAGTTGTTTATGTAACAAACATCACCAAGCCGTACTATTTATAGACTAGACAAGATTATTTTATACAATCTGCAACTTATCACTATATACCAGCAACAAGATCAGAGTCATCTGTGTACACATCTGTGCCCCATAGCTGGCCACCTCTTACCTGCACATGACGAAAAAAGGTGAACAGTGAGCTCATCTAAGAGACGAGACAAGCAACATCAAGTGAAGAATAACCAGTACAACAGCAATGCTAAAATGCAACTGATGATTTTTATCAGTTTTTCTCTTAGTAAATACCAGTATGCATGAATTAGGAGTTAAAAGGAACCTTATATCAAACCCCACTAGAAAAGAGTTTCCTGAATATAAACATGAAACAAACATAATGCCTATCAATAGAAGCATTGATCATCATTGTTATATTCAGCCAGCAGCAAAATATTTTTCCTCTCAATATATGCACAAATTCTTTGAATTCACCCATTTCTGACTATATACATGTAATAAATGAATTAGCAAAGAGAACAAAAGTTTAGATTAAGCTTTCAGTTATCTTTACAGATACCTTTCAGAAAAACTAAGAGTTAACAAGTTTCATATCTGTGTGTGTTTGTAAATCATCGTCAGATATTTTTGTTCATGAATAATTGTTGTTTTTTGAGGGTACCCAAAAAGAAAAAAGCATGTTCACCATACAAGTGTAGCAAAGGCATCATGAACATCATGTTTGCAGAAAAATCAAGAATTTATCCACACACTCACACAGAATAGAGTAGAAAAAGCAAGAACACAATACATGGTTAGAATTGTGCCTACTTCCATTAACAGCCTCCTGCTTATTCACTATCTTTAAAAGGTAGACAATGACAACCCTATATATAGAAAACTTAAAGTTACTCCTTATACCGTTAAGAATAGGAACAGCCAATTACATATCCGGCCCTCCAATAATACTATACCATACCAAATTTCTAAGACCTAACCACCCCAAATGTCTATACCATACCCCCATTACCAGGAGCTTTTAAAAAATTGTAAACACTAATAATATCAGTAACAACTCAACACACTGTTGCATACACATGAAGTTGCAGGTTCTTACTTGCTGATTTGTAGCAGTAACATGTTCAGCTGGTATCCTAATTTCAAGAGTTGGACCATTATGATTACTTTCAACATTTTTTTCAATCTGAGATGATTCATACTCCTTCCAAAGCTTTACTAAATCTTGCATGCATTCTCCAACTTTATAAACAACAGAGGATACCTCGGATTTGCCTGAAGCACCAACAACAATTGAATTAATGACCATGACTAATGGCACAAATACGCAGAAGAAAAAAAGGATTAACAGTTGATAAATGGTTGAAATAAGCCAGAAGGCCAAAAAGAATTAAAAGGTGCATTTGCTATTTAGATAATGCTCAAATGTCAGGAAAGATTACCAGCAAGAGAAGTTGGCTTATAATTATATTCTCAGTATTGTCTATTACCTTCATATCTACAGTCATTACAAATCTTTGAGAAAGTATACTTGCTTCCAAAAGAAACAGACTATGAGTCAAACAACTGTAAATCATTCATAGCCACTGGTCACTAATGCAACATTCCTGAAATCTTCACTGGAGATAGTGATTTTCAGTTTAGCATCATATCCAAACAAATTCCATTGATAAAAGTATACTGTTGGAAATACAAGTCAGGAAATGGGTACACTAGAGCCATACAGATCATATAGTTTATTTTGAAACCAGTATCAGGATACCAAGTCAAAAGCTCCTGTTGAACAAAGCACACAGGCCAATATAATGAAATACAACATCTCACCTTGAGATCTGCAAAATAAAGAGGAGAAGATTTAGTACACCTTTAGCTGAACATTTTAAACAGACTTCTATATGATAAAAAATTTACCAAAATATTACTGTCTACATCAAGTTTGACAATCAAATAATGAACTTTCAAGATTCAATCAGCATAAAAGCCACATCTGAAAATAACATTCATTTTCTTAAAAATTATTCTCAGTTAATTATGAAGTAAAGTTATTACCTCTTTACACCTATTAATGCAATTCTGCTCATAAGACAAACATAATGTAACAAGCATAATAACAAAAAGTGCGGCTACATGCTTGAGAAGACATTGTCACTAACATTTCTTTCAATGTGATAAACCTTATTTTAGGGGGTGGGGGAGGGGGAAGGGAAGGAAAAAGGTGGAGAGAGAGAGAGATTCTTATAAGTTCGCTCAAAAGTTCATAACTTTCTCAGAACCTTAACTTGTTAATTGAACATTGAATTGATCTCAAGTATGTTATGCACTGAGGAATAAATTCAAGAAGTAGCAAAGTGGAAAGCTGGAAGCTCACTAATAGTTTAACATAGGCTAACCCAAAGCTAGTGAAAATTCATAAGCTTATTGCTATTGAATCGACGATCCCTATTGGATGCAATCAATGAGGATTAATAATTGGCCCAAGTTTATTTTGGGTCCCAATTCCAATTTGATCCCAACAAGAGGTCTAACAAATCAACAGGCCAACAAAGTAAAATCATTTGAAATTTGAAAAGTTATCCTCATTTTTTTAGTAAGGATCATGTGAATACATGCAAATGTTTGCCAATCTAACCGCAGTATTCACCAAAACAATGGCTCCATTGGTAAAAACATGCCATATTCTTCATTTTCAACCAAATTACCAAGTCTTGGTCTTAGACTAGCAAGGTTCCACGTATCAACAAGCAAGTCAACTATTAAATAAAAGCTCTACTACTCCATCTCTACAATCTTTACCTTCCACCACAACTATAATTATTCTCGCCTTTTTCTTTTCCTTTTGCTTTTTTTTTTTACTATATTTATGAGTCATGCTAACCTAAATGAGTGTGGCCTTTGTCTCCATTCCATATGAGGAAAATTATTAACATAATTATTAAAGGTGCAAGGCGCACTAAGGTGCTAAGGGGTCTTGGAGCCTAGGCGCAAGCGCTCGCTTGAGTGACATGAGGCGTAAAAATAAAAGATAATTGAAAAAAATTATAAATTTTATTATTAAACAACTAGCAAAGTGATATAATATTATAAATATTAAAACTCAAAACACATAAGTCATAACAACAAAATAGAAACACATACACAAAGAAAAACAAAAACTTAATTAAGGTTTGATATCCTAAACACAAGACTCATAGGCTTACCAAACACAAGACTCATAGGCTTACCAAACACAAAAGAATCCTAAATACTAATACTATATTTAACAAGTTCTAACACTTATCAATTGTGAATTATCATGGCAAAACACAATTAGTCTTGCGCCTAAATTGTATTGTTCAAATTGTCTTTGTGGAGGCTAGAATAGATATTTTCTTTGCCCTAACCCTTATTTTTTCTTTTTTATTGTCTGTTTTGGAAATAATTAGGCGTGGATCTTTTCAATTTATAATCAATGGTTTAGATTTTCCCACACTAAAAAAATACAAATATTTAACTAATGTCACAAAGGCGTGCCTAGATGCACCTCGCCTTAAGCTCAAGGCGCACCAAGACGAGCGCCATTGTGACAGCGCCTGCCTTTGAGTTTTCAATGCGCTAAAGTTAGAGCCTGATGAGCCTTGCGCTTGAGGCGCGCCTAACAACAATGATTATTAATCTTGCTGTTATAACCATGGATTTACACCACTATGTACCATTTATCAAAAGACAAGGAAAAACTAGGATATCTTGTAGTAGTAGCTTATGCAACAGCTAAGTTGCCTCTCAATATCCTATTGCTACAAACATCCATCAAACAAAAAATACAAAGTTTTTCTTCTAAGCTTAAAAATTTTGAGTGCACAATGGATTGTCAGTTCTTTTAAAGAACACCACATAAACTATATTGTTTGGTATTTTCCTTATTTTATCCTTGCTTTTGGTAGAATTCAGATCTACAACTTGTCAAAGTCTTTTCTGTACCACTTGAGCTAAAATCTAAATGCACCCACTCCATAATTATGATATTGAATGGGTACCACTAACACCAAAACAAACTAAAGAACACGAGTTAGAAGACTCTAATTGAACTTAATGTAATGACCCAAGGTCATTAACAAGAGAAATAGAGAAGAAGCAACAGCAAAAGAGGAAAAAGATAAGAAGAAGAACAAAGATTAGAGAAGAGAGAAATGAGAGACGAGGGAAGGGAGAGAGTTTGAGAGAAAACTTCATATTGTATTCATCAATTGCATTATGAACTGAATTCAGTTACACAACCTAGTATTTATAGATGACAACAATGAAAACGAAAATGCCAGCTATTTCGACATCTCCTGCCACTATTAGCCTGCCATTGCCAATTCTAGAAGCTTCTCCCATCTTCTATTCACTGATCTGGATTGCCTTTCTGAAGTTCTTATTGAGTTGAGCATTGAGTTGGGCTTTTCTTTCTAGTTTAACGTCTTCTTCTTTGAGCCCATCCTTTTGGGTCATAACAATACCCTCCCCTTTGAAATTCACCTTGTTCTCAAGGTGAAGGAATGGAAATGGCAATTTGATTTTCTTTCTCTGCCTTTGCCACATTTCAAACTCCATTTCTTTAATAATAGGAACCCAATTAGACATCCACTTGAGAGCAAGGTAACCAAGATTTTTAAAATTGTCATTCATTTCATCACCAAAATCAATCCTAACAAAATTATTTCCATTATATCCAAAAAATTCCAGGTTAGGACTCTGCTTATCAAAACTTCCAGCAATAGCATTTTGACAAACACCTGGAGTGCATGAATCTTCCTTCAAAAATAATTGAATTTCCAAATTATGGAGTACCAATTTTTCATCACCTAAGATTACACTATTAAGATCTATCTCCTCTAGTTTAGTAAATTTTTCATCACCACTATTCTTTAGCAATTTTGTGTCACTCAAATAGGTTAATTCTTGAGCCACTGGATAAGAAAAATTACCTTCATCAGCACTAAAATTGGAGGTTGCAAATGAATCTAGTCGCATTTCCGTTTCATCTTCTGCTTCTTCGTCAGCTTCGTAGGCTTCAAAGTAAAGGAAGATCTGGTCCTCAAGGAATTCCTTTTGGTTTGCCATATCAACGTCCAAATCTTCCTTAAGTGCCGTGATTACATCATTGAGAGTGGTTGTGTAGAGATTGCAAGAGCAGAGGATTTTATGAAGCTTGGCAACAATTTCCAGCTCTACGAGTTGTGTATCGATCAAGATAAGTTGCTCTTCGATGGATTGCGGCTCTAATTCGAATATGTAGTTAAATCGCCATTTCATCTTGGTCCAAAGTATCCTAGATTTTATTTGAGATAATCTTGATCATGCTGGAATTTGTGTTTCGAATCTTTGCTTCCCCATGTAAATCGTGTTGGATTCAGTTAAGCCATTTTCTATTTCCATTGGCCTTAAAATCATGGATATGAGTTGATCTTCAATTGACATATTGTTGTGTGCCATTTTGAGAGGAAATTTGGGGTAGAGGAGAAGAAATTGAGATGAGTTAGACAGAATTTGAAAGAGAGCAAGAGAAAAAGAAGGAAAACAGAAAGAAGAAGGATCAATTGGCGCTGTTTTCCCAAGAACTGACTGCTCTGATACCAATTGTAATGACCCGAGGTCATTAACAAGAGAAATAGAGAAGAAGCAGCAGCAGAAGAGGAAAAAGATAGGATGAAATAAGAAGAACAAGATTAGAGAAGAGAAGAGAGAAAGAAAAGAGAGAAATGAGAGACGAAGGAAGAGAGAGAGAGTTTGAAAGAAAACTTCAGATTGTATTCATCAATTGCATTCTGAATTCAGTTACACAGCCTAGTATTTATAGATGACAATAATGAAAATGAAAATGCCAGCTATTTCAACATCTCCCACCACTATTAGCCCACCATTGCCAATTCCAGAAGCTTCTCCCACCTTCTATTCACTGATCTGGATTGCCTCTCCAAAGTTCTTATTGAGCTGAGCATTGAGTTGGGCTTTACTTTCTAGTTTAAGGTCTTCTTCTTTGAGCACATCTTTTTGGGTCATAACACCTAAGAGTGATAAATGTAAGGAATTTTTGAAATAATAGGTGCAACATTATTATTTATAGTAAGAGTCTCTACAGGTTATTCACAATATATTCTGAAACCTAAAAGTTACAAAGTGCAACCTGTCATTGCAATAGTAGGAAAAAGGAGTTAAGTCTTACAAAATATGAACCTAAAATTGAAAATTGAGCCATCCAGACATATTTCCTTTTCCAGAATATGGTGTGTCACACCTCTCAAAGTAAAAACTATTGAAAATTTTGAGTACTAACTGAGTTCAGTATTGCGCACAAGAGACCATACTTCTTGTCCTACAAATTGAGCGCTTAGGCCGATAGTTCTATGAGCAATTTGAATAGCAACTTGCCATTACCTCACTTCCTTTTCTACTCACTTAGAGAACCAAGTGCCAGCCATTACACCACTTTGAAAATCCTTTTCGATCTAAATATCTTACTTAAGATCAATTTTTCAGAATTTTCATATCTATCTCATAGATCTTCTGAGGGGCACCCTATTGCAGCCTTCCTAACAGCCTGTGAACCATTTACAACCCTATCACTATATCATAAATCCAAGTAGGCCAAGACATTTGGATACATTTAGTTGGGGAGTGAAATTTTTACTAAAGAAAGGGTTCAACACAAAATTAGAATTTGGGGATGACCTACCTTCATTTCTGATAGATGACTGTACTCAAGAGTCTAGACAAAAAAACCCACACCAACACAGCAATAGAGAAACAAATTTGAGGTCTTGATCCCAATGCACACTTAAGAGCTAGAAAGGACAGAATTTATTTTCATTTTTCCAAAAGAATTATAAATATATAAAACAGTTGAAACCCCAAGAATAATCTCACCGTCACTTCATTATCATACACAATTAAGGTTTACCAGAAATGGAATAACAGAATTAACTTGACTATAATTAGCAGTTAATTTATGCATGCATATCAATCATTTAAAGGCATATTTCATACAGCATGCAATAAATAATACATAATCAATCATCTGGGCAAATAATCTTCATAATAAATCAACAATCAAGAAATAGAGTAAGACAAACCCTTCATTGTCTTGTGTACGAAATTTAAACCTGGGCTCACGATTCGTCACTTGAGGGCTGCCCCTAGGCCGTAGCATCCTCTTACGCTGCTGAACTCCATAGTTAAAAACTTCCCTTTCCCTTTCTGTTCCTTCACCATCTGCACATCCATCATCTGATTCTTTGTCGTATAACCTACTGCGCTTCTCAGGTCTGTCTCCTTCTGCATCTGTATCTCTTTCTTTCCTCCTGTCTCTAGCTTCTCTATCAACATTTTTCCACCCATCAAAATCTTTCTGTTTTTTCTGCTCTAAAGCCATGTTTTCCTGTTCTGTCAATCTGACAGAACCATCCCCTGATTCTTTCTCACTGTGCAAACCCTTCTTCTCTTCACCATTCCATGATTCTCTCTTAGTATGGTCCTTTTCTCTCTCTTTTAGTCTCTCTCTTTCCTTTGGAAGATCCTTCCTCTCCCTCTCCCTCTCCCACCTCTCTGCTTCTCTCTCTTCTCTTGCTGATTCTTTGACCTCAACACTGCTATTACCTACCTGAATATTGCCCCTCCTATCGCTTCTTTCCTTGTCTCTATCTCCCCATTCCCTGTGTCTCATTTCTTTCCTTTTCCTCTCCTTATCTTTAAACCGATCCTCACCTTTTAAATCTACTTTGTTCTCACCAACTGTCTCATAAGGTTCTGCATAATCCTTCTCTTCAATCACTGAGCCTTCCTTTCCAATCTCAACTGGGACCTGGGAGTTACTGTGTGGCATATGCCAAGGGTCCACATGACCACCAGGGAATTCAGAATATCTTTTACCTCTATGGTATTCTTTTGAATCTTTCCAGTCCAACTGACATGTTGCCACAGCAAAACCATCCTTTTCCATCTTAATATCATTCTTGGGATCATTGTATGGGTCCTTGTCATATTTTATTTCCTTAACACCATCTGCTCTACTCTCAAACCTAGAATCCTTCTCACTTTTGGTACTTTGGGAATCCCTCTTTGCATCATTGTGCAGTTCTCTTGCTTCAGTTCTCTGATCTCGGCTTTCAACCCTGAGGTCTCTGCTTTCCTTGGAATCCCTTAGTTCCGGCCTGCTTTCTGAGACGATATGAGTATCTATATGCAAATCATTTGAGGATGATGGCACTCGATAAATAGAATGCAAAGGTGATCTTCTATCTGCATCACGAGATTCAGCACGAGGAAATTTAGTAATTCTGGCATCTGGAGCTATCTCGAAGGAAGGATGGTAGTCACTCAAAAACCCTGATGCCAGCTTAGGGTATGAGCTTGTTTCTTCATGCGGATATTTAGAAGTAGGTTGACCACCCTCTTCATGAGATCTTTTAGGAGCACTGCTCATTGCTACAAGTAAATAAATATAAATAACCAAATCAATATGCACTGACGTCCTGCGATAACTGGAGCATTTGCATATTATCACAGAAAAACAAGAATTTAAACCTTATTAGACAAGAAAATCCTACACATATGAATAAAAGCAGAGAAACAAGAACTAAGACCTTATTAGACGAGATAATCCTATACATATGAATAAAAGCAGAATCCCTCTGAACAGACAGAAGTACACATCATTGTTGCGTTGCCAAGAGGCAAATTCAGGTACTTCTTCACTCTTCCTCGATAAAACAAATAGATTGGCACTGGTGCAAGAAAATAAGAATAAAAAACAGCCATTGGAGCGAAATCCCCAGATCCTTCCTCAACAAAGAGGAAGAAAGAAAGCATGCAATTTTTTGCAAAAAATGGAGAACCATAAACAATTATTATAAACTGTAGACAAAGATTACCGTGTACGTCACTCTCTCCGGAAGTCTCCACCAAATATTACGCCTTGTCTATCACAAACTTGGTGGTGTGAGTCTGGGAACTCCTCTCTCTTTCTCACCTTTAACTGTATCATTGCCGATTAGATTAGAAGACCTGCCT
>CATIWF010050661.1:0-14228 GCA_949630135.1 Balakata baccata
CAAACTTAGAAAAATTTGGCTATGGATTACAAACAATATCCACCACCACTTTAGCATTAGATTCCAGAAGCACATGCAAACGTTCATACTCTTTTATCCAACTAAGCACCTCTCTCAAAGATAAAACCTCAGCAATAGAAGGATAAACATTACCAATAATAGTTTTACAAAACCTAGCCACAAACTCTCCAAGTTCATTTCTTACCTTCGCTCCTATGCCAATCATATTATTCTCCAGAAATAAAGCAACATCTTAAATTACACTTCAAACTAGTAGTAGGAAGTCTCACCCATCTCTAAGAACACGTCTAAACATAATAAATTGACTGCTACTTTGAAGCATTTTGCCACTCTATAAAAAAATAAATAGTTGAAGAAACAATATTAGAGGTTGAAATAAATTTTTTCTGCCAAAGTCAATTATTCCGTTATCACCAAATAGCCCAGAACATCACACAAACTTTAGAAAGTTGAGGAGGATTCAACATGTCCATAGCCAATGTAAACCAATTCTTAAAAGAATCGACATGAAAACTAAGGATATCCAAATTCAATTCGGCCCAACACTCCATGGCTAAGCAGCAATCCAAAAACAAATGCAAAATATGTTTACCATACTATCTACAAATAACACAATAGTTATCAACACAAGTCGATCCCTTGTAGGAAGTAAGTTTTTACATAATCCTCACAAAAACATTCTAACTTTTTGAGGCACCTGTAACTTCCATAACTTGCTCCAATTGATTCATCAGAAAATGGATCCGGATCTAATAAGATATCATTGACAATTCTATAATCAGACCAAAAAGTATAAATGCCATTTTTCTCAAAATACCATATTAATTGATATGTGCTATTTAAAGAACCTATTGGCAATTTAAGAATATCTATGACCTCATTTTCCTTAAAACATTCTGCAATAAATCCATATTCCATTCCTGTGAGCCTGGAGTTTACAAATCTCTGACCCTCACGCTGTAAACTTGGAATAAAAGGTGAATTAATTCCAAAACCCGAATTCCTACACAACCAAGGATCATTCCAAAAATTAATTTGAAGCTCATTCCTAATACGCCTATAACACCCTCTCTCCACAACAAACTTAGCATTCCAAATACTCTTCCAAATGAAGCTTGAGTTGTTACTCAAATGAGCCAAAAGAAAATCTCCATGAGGATAATATTTAGGTTTAAGGATCCGACACAAAAGAGCACCTGGATTAGAAATTAGGTTCCAAGCTTATTTACCAAGCATTGCCAAATTGAAGGAATGGAGATGTCTAAAACTCATACTACCATACTCCTTATGCATACACAATTTATCCCAAGATTGCTAGTGAATCTTAGGTGTCCCATTTGAACCTGAACCCCACCAAAAAGAATTCACCATTATTTGCAAGTCATCACACAAGGAAATAGGGAGCAAGAAAACATTCATACAATATGCAGGAACCGTTTGAGCCATAGACTTAATCAAGATCTCTTTTCCTGCCTAGGATAAAAGTTTCCTATATTATCCAAAGAGTCTATTCCACAACCTATCTCGAAGATAAGCAAAGATAGATTTTTTGCTCCTACCAATAAGAGAGGGCAAACCAAGATAACAACCAGTATTAAGAGGAGAGGAAACACCAAGAGCTGCTTTAATGTTCCTAAGAGTCGGTTCCTTCACATTTGGAGTGAACATAATCCCACATTTTTGACAATTAATAGCTTGCATAATCTTGCTCAAATCTCCTCAAAATATCTTGCATTGAATAGCACTCCTCCATAGTAGCTTTGAAGAAAAAAACATTGTCATATGCAAATATAAGATGAGAAGGGTGAATTTCACCGATAGTACTTCAACTATATAAATTATAACAATTTAGTATCTTAAAAATTATTTATAATATAAAATTATTTCAAACTTTTATTTTATAATTAAATAATTTTTAAAAAATTAAATTATTATAATTTGAATAATTAGATTACCATTGGTGAAATTCACCCAGAAGAGAAACCCGAGAAGCCCTTATACAAACTCAACACCCATGAATAAGGCCAAGACTCCGATTTTTTATTTTTAAAGTTCAATATATATTTTCTGCTTTATTCTTATATAATTTGGAAAAAATAAAAGAGCAATTGAGATAAAATTGCAATTTATAAAATTAATTATTTTCTTAATATAAAATTTCACAATAGACTGAAATGGAGAACGCACACACCTACTCAGATTAGTCGAAGCTATTGTAAAAATTTCCAAATGAATTTCGTCGTCTGCTCCTTCGCTATTCAGATACAAATAGCAGCAACAAAAGGCCTACTTGCAAGATTAACAACGCCATTACCCACCAAAAGCTGAGATTTTTTTTTAAACTAAAGATGCTCCATAGTTTCAGTTATTGTTACAGTTGCAGTCATAGTCACAGCTCGAGAGAATTAAGGCATGAAAATATTCAGCATCACATCTCTTCTCCAAGTAAGCTTCTTTCTCTCCATTATCCTTGCGAAGCAAAGGTTTTTCTGGGGTTTAATCAATTTCGTCACCTCAGTTTTACGAAAAGACAAAACTTTCCTGGTGGCCCAGCCCTCCTTCATGGA
The DNA here is from genome assembly GCA_949630135.1 of Balakata baccata. Lineage (NCBI taxonomy): Eukaryota > Viridiplantae > Streptophyta > Magnoliopsida > Malpighiales > Euphorbiaceae > Balakata > Balakata baccata. The sequence goes on from CATIWF010050661.1 coordinate 2,589, forward strand.
AGAGTTGTTTGCTCACTTTCCCACAGGCAGAACCCTGATGGAAATAGGTTTTCTTTTGGGTTTAAGGTTCAGTGTCACTCAAAAACTCTAACTGTGCCCACGAAAGTTTCGTCCTTTAATGGTAAAAAGAAAAGGTATGGTGGTGTTCTGCCTTCAATTTTACGTTATTTAGAGTCTGATAATGATATTGAGAAAACCCTTAACTCATTTTGTGAGAATTTGAGTCCAAAAGAACAAACTGTTGTTCTTAAAGGACAGAGGAATTGGGAGAAAGTGGTTAGGGTTTTTGAGTTTTTCAAATCTCGGAAAGATTATGTGCCAAATGTTATTCACTATAATATTGTGCTTAGAGCATTGGGTAGAGCTCAAAAATGGGATGAATTAAGGCGTTGTTGGATTGAAATGGCAAAAAATGGTGTTTTACCTACTAATAATACTTATGGAATGCTTGTTGATGTGTATGGAAAGGCTGGTCTTGTTACTGAAGCACTTCTGTGGATTAAGCATATGAGAATTAGAGGGCTTTTCCCTGATGAAGTTACAATGAACACAGTTGTTAAGGTTTTGAAAGATGTGGGGGAGTTTGAAAAGGCGCATAAGTTTTATAAGGACTGGTGCATTGGGCAGATTCATTTGGATGACCTTGAATTAGATAAACTGAGTGATTTAAAATATGGGTCAGGATCTTTGCCAGTTAGCCTTAAACATTTCTTGTCAACTGAGCTTTTCAAGATAGGTGGGAGAACACCTAGTCCAAAAATTCTAGAGTCAGTGGATGCTGAAAGTCTGGTTAGAAAGCCACGTCTAACATCTACATATAATACATTAATTGATTTGTATGGGAAGGCAGGACGTCTTGATGATGCAGCAAATGTCTTTGCAGATATGATGAAATCCGGGGTGGCTATGGACACCATTACATTTAATACTATGATTTTTACATGTGGAAGTCATGGGCATTTGTCAGAAGCAGAGTCTTTACTTAGTAAGATGGAAGAAAGGGGAATATCCCCTGATACAAGAACATATAACATCTTTCTATCTTTGTATGCTGATGCAGGCAACATTGATGCAGCCATCAAGTGTTATCAGAAGATCAGAGAGGTGGGTCTTTTCCCTGATACTGTATCCCACAGAGCCATTCTTCATGAATTATGTGAGAGAAGTCTTGTGAAAGAAGTGGAGGCTATAATTGAAGAAATGGACAAGTCTTCACAACATATTGATGAGCATTCTCTGCCTGGTATTGTTAAGATGTATGTTAACAAAGGATTGCTTGACAAGGCAAAGAACTTTTTAGACAAGTGCCTGCTTGATGGTGGATTGTCATCAAAGACACGCTCTGCAATTATGGACACTTATGCTGAAAAGGGACTTTGGGATGAAGCTGAGACTGTTTTCAGGAAGAGGCCTTTCATGGGACAGAAGGACATTTTGGAATATAACGTCATGATCAAAGCCTATGGCAAGGGAAAGCTTTATGAGAAAGCTTTTTCTCTCTTTAAGAGCATGAGGAATCATGGGACTTGGCCTGATGAGTGCACATATAATTCTATCATCCAAATGTTCTCTGTAGCTGATTTGGCAGATCAAGCAAGGGACCTACTAGCTGAAATGCAAGGAGTAGGGTTCAAACCACAATGCCTAACATTTTCTTCTCTTATTGCATGCTATGCCCGTCTAGGCCAGCTTTCTAGTGCAGTTGACATCTACAAAGAAATGGTAAAAGCAGGGGTAAAACCTAATGAAGTTGTTTATGGAGCTCTAATTAATGGATATGCAGAGGCTGGAAAAGTTGAAGAAGCTCTTGAATATTTCCACATGATGGAAGAATGTGGGATTTCAGCCAATCAGATAGTCTTAACTTCCCTTATTAAGGTCTATAGCAAGTTGGGATGTTTTGACAGTGCAAAACAATTGTATCAGAAGATGATGGGTTTGGAGGGTGGTCCAGATATTATTGCATCCAATAGCATGATCAGTCTTTATGCAGATCTTGGGATGATATCTGAAGCTGAATTGGTTTTCAATAATTTGAGAGAAAGGGGTTCAGCAGATGGGGTTTCCTATGCCACCATGATGTATCTGTACAAGAGCATGGGCTTGCTTGATGAGGCGATTGATGTTGCAGAGGAAATGAAACAGTCAGGTTTGCTAAGGGACTCCATGTCATATAATAAGGTAATGGCATGTTATGCCACCAATGGTCAGCTACTCAAGTGTGGTGAATTGTTGCATGAGATGATTAGCCAGAAACTGTTGCCCGATATTGGGACCTTTAAAATATTATTTACAGTGTTGAAGAAAGGGGGCTTCCCGTATGAGGCAGTAATGCAGTTGGAGTCATCCTATCAGGAAGGGAAACCTTATGCTAGACAAGCTATCATTACCTCAGTTTTCACTGTTGTTGGTTTGCATAATTTAGCTCTCTACTCCTGTGAGACCTTCACAAGAGCTGATGTGGCTCTTGAAATCTTTGCCTACAATGTTGCAATATATGCTTATGGGTCATCAGGGGACATTGACAGGGCTCTGAACACATTCATGAAGATGCAGGATGAGGGCCTTGAACCCGATCTTGTTACTTATATGAACTTGGTTTCTTGTTATGGAAAAGCTGGCATGGTTGAGGGTGTGAAAAGGATATATAGCCTATTAAAATACGGAGAGATCAAGCCCAGTGATAATTTATTAAGTAGTGTTGTAGATGCTTACAAAAATGCCAACAGGCATGACCTTGCTGATTTGGTTAACCAAGAGCTGAGGTTTGGTTTTGATTCTGCCCAGTTTTCTGATTCTGATTCACGGCAATGTTCCGACTTTGAAGCTGAAGATGGTTTTGAGGAAGTTATATAGATTAGGAGCCGCTGATCTAAGGTGAGAATTCCTAAAATTCAACTCTAAGTGAACGGAGAAAAAGAAGGCAATATGCTTATGTCTAAAACTGTACAGGAACAACACTTGGCTATTTTATGTAAATTATCATACAGTGATCAAAGTGATACGATTGTGATAGAGTTCAGAATTTAGTGGAACATGGAGGTGCTCCGGTGCTAGGTAATATTGTATGTCAATACCCATATTTTGCTTTTGTGGAATAGCAGGTTACATGAATTCCTCAAGCAGCAATCCCTGATTTTCTCCTGCTTAATCTTATCCTTGATGAAAGAACAGTCTCTTGGCTTTCCGAATCCAATATGGTTATTTATATTACACTGCAAGAGATGTTATGTTCCTATGTTTGCTTATGGAACAGTTGTCTGGTGATATTGTGATAATGGAATACAAGGGTAAATCCTTGTATATTATACACAGGGACTTGTGAAGCGTGAATTACATTGAAGGTCGTGAAAGTTATGATAAGTTAGAATTGATTAGTAATTTGTTTGACTGACTTTGAATTGATCATTTTCATCCCCTATCTGGCATTTCAAAGTATTTACTCAGTCCACTGAATGCTATCTTTTGATTCATGACATTGACCCATCACTGAGTGAGCATAGTAAACAGAGAAGAAAATTCAGTTAAAGGTGCTAGTATGAGATGGAATTTTGATTTGTTACTGGACGACTCAAAATTTATAGGCAGGCCAAAATATGATGTCAGCAAAAAGAATACTTTCATTGTGGTTACAAAGAAATGAAGTAAATTGCAACTTCTTATTCAATCTCTATATGGTTTGTGTTGCAAACTATATGTGGATATCCGTTCTTTGATATCTCAATGGATCAGTGAAAATGATTATCAGCTAAGAAAATTTAATGGTCTTGGATTTCAGTGTTCATGGCTGCTACTGATTTCATAGCTCTCAAGTAGGGTCCAGTTATATGCCCCTCTTTTCAACATCACAAAAGAATCTTCTGCCTGAAAAATCATTGTCCACGGACATATCACGATCTCCTGGGTCTGTTGGTCTCAATCCAACTTTTGCCAGGCATCTTCTTAACTCCTCTCTTTTCCATTAATTTCCTAATCTTAACAGCATCCTCCCATCTGCCTACTGCTTTGTAGACGTTAGTAAGATAAACATAACTCAAATGGTAGTTAGGTTCCAATTCCATGGTTTTCTTTGCAATACGCTCTGCAGTAGCAGAGTTTGTACAGGTCGCACAAGCACCAAGAAGAACTGCCCAAAGAGATGAATCATCTCTGCAATCTGAATTCTCAATCAGGTCTTCAGCAGCTTCTAGTAAACCAGCACGGCCTAGAAGATCAACCATGCAATTGTAATGCTCAATTCCAGGTTTAATTTTATACACTTCAATCATTGATGTAAAATATTGCCGCCCTTGATCAACCAAACCCGTATGACTGCAAGCAAAAAGAACCCCAATAAAAGTAATGTAGTCAGGTCTGGTCCCTTCCTTAATCATCTCATGAAAAATTCTGAGAGCTTCTTCCCCTCTTCCATTTTGGGCAAACCCCCCAATCATTGAGTTCCAAGTTATCAAATTTCTAACTGGCATGTGTGTGAAAATTCTATATGCAAAATCAATGCATCCGCATTTTGCATAAAGATCAACTAAAGCTGATTCTACAATAACGTCTCTCCAACCCCCCCTTCTGATATACTGGCAGTGAACCTCTTTCCCTTGTTTAACTGCTGCCAAGCCTGCACAAGAACGAAGTACAGTTCCAAAGTTGTAGAGATCAATCTCCTCCACTTGCCTAAGAATCTCGATGACAGATTCATAATCCCCATTTTGACAGTATCCTCCAAGCAATGCAGACCAAGAAATTGAATTTTTCACACTCATTCTATCAAAGACGCGTTGAGATTGATCTACCAACCCACATTTCCCATACATATCGACAAGGCTACTCTCAACCACCACATTTCCACCTAGTCCAGATATAATGACCTTAGCATGCACTTCCTTTCCTTGCTTCAACCTCTGTAGATTACCACAAGCAGTCAACAGCGTCCCAAACGTGAACAAATCTGGCGCCATTCCAAGTTCCCCTTGCATCGAACAAAAAAACCCCAAAGCTTTATCATACATATCGTTCCTGGTATATGCTGAGATCACAGATGTCCAGCATATAGCATCTGGTTCAAGCAACCCATCAAACAACTGCCGTGCGTCATCCATCCTGAAATTCCGGCCATACATATCGATTAAAGCACTGGCGATAACATGATTGGAGTCAAAACCACGAGCCATAACCGCCCCATGAAAGCATATACCGAGCCTCAAGTCCCCAAGATCAGAACAAGCCTTTATTACAGCAGATAAAGTGAAAGCATTTGGCTCAACCCCAAAAGCCAACATTTCCCAGAACAATTCAAGCGCGTTATTCGGTTTTTCTACCTTGACATAACCCGTAATCATTGAAGTCCAAGAAATCACATCTCTAAAATAAAGCCCATCAAAAATTCTTCTAGTCTCGAAAAAATTACGACTCAACTTGAAATAAAGTGCCAGTAAGCTATTCCCAACAAATCTATCGGTCTCAAGACCAGATTTTATCAAATGGGCATGAATTTGGAGGCCTTGATTGAAAGAGACAACCTTGATACAAGTTTGCAAGAGACAAGCATACAGCCATGGCTTGTTAGAGAGGCAGCTGGAGTCAACAGAGTTAAGAAGGTGAAGAGCATCAAAGAGAGCACCAGCTTTGCAGTACTGGAGAATTTTGAATTGTTTACCTTGCAGATTTTGGGTAGTTTTGTGATTGAGAGGGGAAAGAGAGCTGCAATGGCGCTTAGAAGAAAAGAAGAGCTTCATGAAACTGAGCCAAGAAAATGTTATTTCCTGTATTCATTGCAATGGCGAAATCTTTCCTTTTTGTTCAAAGGTTATTTCTTCCCGTATGAATTTAAATCATTGAAAAATAAAAATTATATTATATTTTTTTTTGCTTGCAATAATTTCGTTAAAATCTTAGCAAATAATAAATTATTATTTGTTATGAATATTTAGTGATTAATGTGCGTCAATAACTCCTACATCTATATTTTCCATTGAATTTTATAACTTTTTATTCTATTATTTTCTATCTTAAGTACGTAGTTAATTTGTGATTTAATTTTACAGTTAAATTTTATAATTCATGTTCTTTGATGCACTCATTTATACAAGGAAATATACTTTCTCTATTCTCTCATTTCTTCCTCATTTTTATTCTCTACTCTATTTTCATACATAATTTCTTTAATATATTTTGATAACATGTTATCCGCACGGTTTTTTTTATAAGTTAATAAAGTAGATTTTGTCCATTATTCTTATTTAATATATTTGATAATAGTGAATAAATTTGATAATTTAGTACATGTTAATTATTTCTTATTTATCTTCCATCTCTTATTGTGAATTTCTCTCTTAATCGATAATTTTCTATATTTGTACTTGTGTATTTATATCAAGAGTTCGAAATGGTTTTTATTCTCTCTATTTCAAATATAATCAGCATAAACGGGCCATGTTAATGGTTTTTACTCTCTCTATTTACTTTGTTCTTATGGTTTTTATTCTCTCTATTATGTTTTATACTATGGTTTGTTCATAGTATATTTTCCAATATGTATAAAAAGTAATACCTTAGAATATTGTTGGTTTCAGTATTTTAATGTGAGATGAAAATACTCTTTAAGCTATAAATTCGTACAAATTGATACAACTATAAATTTTAACCCATAATGATTTTGATCTTCATTTCTTTAATATTTATAATGTTATGTATGGTATAATTATGACTATTTAAATATATAATTGCTTATTTAATTACTTATAACTTACAAATATATTGTCACTTATAAATACTCATTAAATATATCTATTTATAAATAAATATGAATATAATTTGTATTCATATTATAATTATTTTTTTTATATCAATATAACTATTATAACTACAACATATTAATAATCATTATTTTTCTAACTTGATTAATATTTTTTTGTGATAGTATTAATGGAAAATTTTGCAAAAGTAGAGTATATGGCTCTTGAGATAGGTGGAAAAAACTATTTATTATGGATATTAGATGCTGAAATTCATCTTGATGTGAATGATTTTAGTGATACTAAATAATTCATCTAATCAAGATAAGGCTAAGACCATGATTTTCCTTCGTCATTATCTTCATGAGTGATTAAAATCTGAATACCTAACAGTGAAAGACCCTATTGTTCTTTGGAATAATTTGAAGGAAAGATATGACCACCAAAAAACTATCATTCTTCCAAAGGCTTGATATGATTGGATGCACTTGTGGTTACATTATTATAAACTAGTAAGTGGGTATGACTCTGCAATGTTTAAAATAAATTCTCAATTGAAATCATGTGGAGAAAATATTATTGATGATGATATGTTAGAGAAAAATTTCTCTACATTTCATGCCTTGAATGTGCTTTTGCAGCAGTAATACCATGAACAAGGTTTTTAAAAAATATTATGAGATGATCTCTTATTTTCTTGTGGCTGAAAAAAATAATTAACTTTTGATGAAAAATCATGAATCTCATCCAACTAGTTTAGTTGCACTCCTTGAAGAGAATATAACAACATCTAATAGTCGTGGCCGTGGTTGTGGCCATAGCCGTAGACAAGGGCGAGAAAATAGTAGTCATTACTATAAAAATGTGCAATGTCATAAAAAAAAAAGAAAAAGAAAATTTTTTACATTATAGAAAGGAAAATTCATGCTTTAGATGTGGTATGAAAGTACACTGGTCATGTTCTTGTCGTACGTCTAAGTATTTTGTTGATTTGTATTAAGCCTTCTTAAAGGACAAAAAGAAGTATGTTGAAGTGAACTTTGCAGAAAACATAGAAGCAAACTTTGTATACCAAAATAATTTTTTCTTTGACCAATTGAACAAGACGTATTTAGATCTTGTGAACTTTTTGGAACAAAATAATGAGAAACTTGATCCATAAAAATGCATGACACTGAAGCAGCTATATTATGAAATAAATTTATGACAAGTATTCTATTTATGTTTGATTGAGTGTAATATTTTGATTTAGTTGACTATGGATTTTTTTAAAGGTTGTTATCTATTTGAATTTTTGTTATCAAATAACATATTTTTATAATTACTTATTGCAATTTTTTTTTTAAGAATATGGATTTTCCTCACTTACCGAGAAATTTCATGAATAATAAGGAAGAAATATGCTTTGTAGATAGTGTAACGACATATACTATATTAAAAAATAAAAAATATTTTTCGAATTTGACTATGATGGAAGCAAATTTTAGTATAATATCAAGTTCTACAGATTTGATAGAATGCTCTAGAAGAGCACATATGCTCTTAAGTAATGGAATAAAATTCACAATTGATAATGCTTTATTATCAAATAAATCAAAGAGGAATATGCTAAATTTTAAAAATATACGTCATAATAGGTATGATATTGAAACTTGTAATTACAATGGTGTTGAATATCTTCATATTACATCAATAGTCTTAAATAAAAAACGAATTTTGGAAAGGTTACCTGTGTTATCTTCTGATTTGTACAATACCAAAATTAGTTCCATCGAAGAACATGCAATAATGAACCAGAAATTCATTGATATAAATATTTTTATTGTTTAGCATGATCGGTTGGATCATCCCAGATCAACTATGATACATAGAATAATTGTGAATTCAAATGGACATTTGTTAAAGAATCAGAAGATTTTTCAATTTAATAAATTCTCATATGCTGCTTATTCTAAAGACAAATTAATAATTTGACCTTCATTAGCAAAAGTCTGATAAAAATCTCCTACATTTTTGGAAAGAATTCAAGATAATATATGTGGGCCCATTAATCCACCATGTGGACCATTTAAATATTTTACGGTAATGATAGATGCATTTACATGATTGTCACATGTATGCTTATTATCAACTCATAACTTGGCGTTTGCAAGATTGCTTGCTCAACACAATTTCTAGATTATTCAATCAAGTTTATATGTCTTGATAATGCAGGTCAATATATGTCACTTAGGATAATTGTTGAAAGGCCTTTTGCTTATGTTTATGCACAAAATGGTTTTGCAGAATCATTTATTAAACGCCGCCAATTAATAGTAAGACCATTACTTATGAGAACAAAACTCCCTGTCTTGGCTTGGGAATATGCTGTTTTGCATGCATTAGGCCAATATCATATCATAAGCTCTCCTCATTACAATTTGCTTATGGTTAGGAGCTAAATATTTCCCATTTAAGAATTTTTAGATGTAATATCCTCAATTTTTCCACATGCATTATTACATACATTTCATTTGAACATGTGCATTTTATAAATGTTATTCATATGAAACACATACATACAAAGGGATTTTGGTGTGAACGTGTTCACGAGATAGACTTGACACAAGTTGATTTATCGCAATAGAAGCAAATCGTACGTGTTTAGTTGTAATTTAAAAAATGACACAAGGTATTGAAAATTAATTAAATAAAATAATTAATTTTAAAATAAATGAAATTTGACATAGTGAAATTAATTAAAGTAAACAATTTGATTAGATAGTATTTTTGGTACTAGGTATATATAAATATACAGAGAAAATAATAATAATAAATTAATTAATTTAATTAATTATTTAAATTATTTAAAGATATCAGAAAAGTAAAAAAAAAAAAAGGAAACAAGAGAAATCAGAAAAATTAGAATGTGACAAAATTGGCTAAGTCAAATAGGGTTGCTGCCTTATCTTCCAGACCATCTTCTTCTCTCATCTCTTCTTCATTATTTCTCCCAAATTTTTCCAGAACAAAGACCATTTGAAGGTCAGTTTATCTCCACAAATTGCTAGTTTTAATTTATGGTTAATAGAAAATGATTTAGGAAGTGCAAACTACATGATTTCCATGGGTAAGATGCTTGAATTCTGTTTTCATGGCAGAAAGTTAGGATCCAGTTTTCTTCATATTAAAGGCTGATTCTGAAAAAGCATAAAATACCAAACTTGTAGCTTTATGTCTTAGGTTTAAGGCTATATAAATAGTTTTGTATGATTTGGTGTCTGTGGAAAGATATTGGTATCGGACGGGAACTGGTTCCATTGAGTAACTTAGTTGAATCATATACTATTTTAATTCTGTTTCTATATGATAGAATCGGTAATTGATGAAACTCAAAATATGAAATGCAAGAAAGCCAAAGAACGGGAATTGGTAATTATACTACTACAAGTGCGACAAATGATACTCAAGGGACAGAAATAAAAATCCGCTCCTCCTTTTCCAAATTCAGTTTAAAAAATTCAAAAAAAATGGTGGCTCATTTGAAGTAGTGTGTAATTGTTGTGTACAAACTTGAAATTTAAAATTGGAGGTAAGTATGACATTTTTTTGAGGCATTTGCAAAATAAACATGCGGCTCAGCTTGGCATCGACAAAAACGAACTCAAATCTCTAGATTTGCAAGTTCATCTTCTAATGCACAATTATTTCAATATAGTGACGAAAAATATAAAAAAGAAATGGCAAAAATGGTAAGTGTGGAACACTTATCTTTCAGTTTTGGAGAAAGACTTTGTTTCAATAATTTTGTTCAAAATGTTTAAAATCTCACTGCTAAATGTGTTTCAAAAAATACTCTTAAATATGATTTATATAAAATGTATAAAGAAAATAAAAAAAAAATTCTGTAAAATGTTTTTATCTTATAATTGACGTGTTAAAATTTGTAGTGATTATTGGTGCATGCATTCATATATGGATTTAACATGTTATTGGATTGATAATGATTGGAAATTGCAAAAACAATTACTTGCATTTCGAGCTTTTTTTGTGAAAAACATACCACTGAAAATATATTTAGATTGATAAAAAAAAATATTTTGGAAGAATATGTTTTAGTTAATAAAATTTTTGCTATCGGTTTTGATAATGTGGCAGCAAACATTGCCTCTATTAGAGAATTACTATTTTATGTCAACCAAATATTGGAGGAAATTTTTTTCATATTAGATATGCATGCAATGTTTTAAATTTATGCGTTCAAGATGAATTAAACGTATTGGGTGATATTGTTGATCCAATAAAATAAGTAATGTCATATTTATCGGGACAATCCCAAGTAATGAAATCATGGGCACGATTTTAATCTGAACATGACGAAAGACCAAAATGATTTTTATAAAATATCTCAATTCGTTGGAATTTAACTTATAAATTAATCAATGATTCATATGGATATAAAGAATTTATGTTTTTCCTTGCTCTGTTTACCAGACAACTCTCAAATATAACAAATATATGTATTATATGACTTTCAAATTTAAAAAGATATTTAGGTTTTAAAATTTTAGGAAAAACAGAAACGATGACATTTTAAAATTTTTAAGTTGACTAAGTTTTCTATTCAGTACAACTTTTTTAATCTCGCCAAAATTATATATCATGTCAGCAGAGTTTCGCCGAAATTTATAAATTGATAAAATTTTAAAAGTTTGTGTATTTAAATGAGAAAATAAAAAAGTACAATTTAATTTTGATACAATTTTAAAAGTTTTGGTTATTTTTGACAATTATCTCTCTAATGAATTTAGTGCTTTTTATAATATTTCTACTCCAAATATTCCTTCTACTCTTCAAGATGAGGTTGAATCGGGAAGGGTGAGAAATGATGATCGAATTTTGTTGAAAAGTCATAAAAAATCCTGATTATCCA
>CATIWF010050685.1:0-64508 GCA_949630135.1 Balakata baccata
CTTCTTTCTTATAACTTTTCTCAACTTTATATTTTTTTTAATTAAATCACCCACAACAAAAATAAAATCTTTTATAAATCTTTAAACCTCAATTTTAGACTCTAATAATACTAATTGCGGCAATTAAACATATTAATTATCCGAACATAAATTACGGGCATTACATCTTCTTTGCTGTTTGCATGCTTATTTTCATATTTGTGTTTCCACAAAAATAACACCCATTGGTTATCTATGTCATAATTTTAGATAAACCATCTTCAAGATATCTATTTAAAGAAAATATTCGTTGTGTGACCATATCATTCTAGTTAATGACTACTGAAGCTTTTTGAGATAAAGGAAAAAAATTATTGGGGAGAACCTAAGTGTTTCGACACGTACAAAAGAAGTGGGTTCATCCTTATGCACCATCTACGAGGTCAAGAACACTTTGTTGTCAATGAAAGACTACCTAGTAGTAAAACACCATATATGAAATATGCACCCATGTTTCTTCAATTGTGGCAAGAGAATCCTGCTCTTCTTCAAAGGTTCTCCTGATTCTTTCCCTCCATACCAATCAAATGGCCAGGGATATAGATGTATGAAGTTCTAAGCATCCATTTACAAACAAAATTACCATTTCAAGCTCATAATTCTTTGTGACGGAATTATCTATGATAATCAAGCCCTTAAAAAATCAATTGAGGATTCACGAAAAACTAAATTCTACAATATAAATAATGAACTACAACAAGAAACATATATATATAGACACACACACATAGACATTCATACTAGTTTGGATGTGTTTCATTAATATAATGCAAAATATACAAGGAATAATGCACATTTCATAAACTTACACATGAATAGTATGGTCATGAATCAAACAATAATCAATATTTTTTCCAGAATTCATAAAATCATAACCCAAAGTTCCAAACTGAAATTCAAAACCAAATTTATTTCCCAAACTTAGCAAGAGAGCTACAAACTAGATAATAATTGTATTTTTCCCAGCCACAAAGAGAAGTTGGTAAATAAGATTACGCATCAGCTGAAACTTCAAATTCTTCTAAGCTAGCATGAGAGACGAGCCTCTCAACTGTTACTTTGGTCATATCACGACGAATTCCGATATCAGAAACATATCGATTCACACAATACATGCCACAACTGACCACTGTAAGCCCACAGACGTTTGTAGTTAAATATCTAAGCGGTGAAGAAACGAAGGCGTTGACAGCAGCTAATAAGGATGATGCCTGTCCACGTCAACCAACACCGAGAAGACCTGTCTTGCAGTAGATAGCAAAATCCTCGCAGTTGTTCTTGAAAATGTGATAGACACCAAAACCTTTTTCAAGGAGGAAAAGAGCACAATGAAGGACATCTGGCGGATCAGAAGGTGCAAGAGTGCAAGTCCCTCCTCTTGCTTGGGCAAGAAAGAAACCTGACGAGACACCATATTCAAAGGGGTACATATTTCCACCTGAAAGGAAACAGTCTAAACAGGAAATAATGACACCGTCAACTCCTGATAGATCACCATAATTTGGGCATGGATTGCCTGAGAAAGAGTTGGAGACGAGCTGAGAATAATGTGGTCTAACACAGTTCCAGTCCCAATTTCCTGACCTGCTCCACATGTGAAGTGGATCACTATTCCAGCACCAACGTATATCCCTGATGTGAAATCATATTGAGGTTAGCCTTGGGAAAAACCTTCATTAACATTCAACAAGCTCAGCATGTTAATTATGCGATCAGGCTTAAATAGCAAAAAAATTCAGTTGGAACAAAGTTTTGGCATACAAATACTGACAGAGAATGACAAGTTGACGCAAAAATCAATCTTGCTCCTTCATGTTGGACAATTGTCTTAGCTCCATTCCCTTCCATAAATTCTCTCCCTAGACCTCCTCATTCTCATTCATCCAACAGCACGCACAAATTGAGTACTTTCTTATCAAGAGAATCCACAAAGTTATGTCAAAAATTGGAAAAAAAAAAGACTTGCTAAAAGGTTGGTAACTAGTTATTGTTTCTACATTGAAAGAAAAGTTTGCTTTCTACAGAATTCAATAGAGTACAAGGATCCAAACTAGCCAGCAACTAAACATTGAGTGAGTTTAAGTTATTCATTTCAATGGAAATCTGGCAGACCTAATAAAGATTTCCAGGCACAAATAACTAAAGGCCTTAATTTTCTAATCAAAGTTCAAAACAGTAGCCTCAGATTTAAAGATCCTATTAAATATCTTAACTACTATAACAAATTTCATAGTTCCAAGGACTCTAATATCATTGTCGTGACCTCAGTTCTGTTCAAGTCCAATTTGACATAACAAGAAAAGGAGAAAACAATTGGTCAAGTGCAAATTACTTCAAAATCATTTTTGTGCATTAATTTTTCAGCTACCTCTCTTTCTCTCTCTAACTTTTTATTTTTTAAGAGCTCAACTTTCTTGAGTTTTTTGGATTGCTGAGTGATTTCTTTCTTGCAATCAACAGCTCAATAGTGAGATTGAGTGTATTGGGTTGGGGATTGAAATTCTTGTAAGGGTTTGAGTGTGAGCCTTGGATTAAAACACTTAGATAACTTGTTTAAGATTGTAAGGGTTCAATCTACACCTTGAAGTAGATTGTTAGTGGATTGAAACTCTCAACTGAATTTGGGGAAAGGAGTAGGCTAAGAGGGTCCAACTTCTATAAATCAATTGTGTTCTCTTGTTCCTTATTGCTTCAATTTTATTTTTCCATTCCTATCAAAAATCCCAATTCACCTCGTCCCTCTTGGTACTTGTGGTATTTCATCTTAAATTGCCAATAAACACAAATCAATGATCTTAAACTTTATAATCACAATTTTATGGTTTCAAGAGTGACTAACTAATCAAAAGCAACTAAATAATTGAAAGTGATAATAATTGAGGTTCAATCAATGAGACCAATTAGGTATTTGGCAAGCACCCCTAGCTTGTATTCCCTTTCCCATATCTAATTAAACATAATGAAATTAATTCTGTTAGCTCTCGCTTTAATCATTAACTACTCAAACTAATGGTGTAATTAACATCCAAATCAATTTTTAGGTTAAGTTACAGATGGTTTGTCTAATAACAAAATCCTAATATATTCCTTTCAATTCCAATATAAGATGGCCAGTCATACATCCAATTAAAAGTAATGAAGCATAATTGAAGATAGAAAGAATTAAACTTGATTCAATTTAAAGAAAAGTTCTTACATCCTAGATAGTTAATGAATACCTAACAAAAACTTTAGCAAAACATGGCTATCATTATGATCAAGTTGATAACAATGCTAGAACTAAACATGATTACAATAATAAATGAATGAAAATAGAAATTCAAAATCCCTTAGAACTTGAAAACTCGTAATCCCCTTGAACGGTTGATTGTCGTCATCTAAAGACCCAAGCTTTTAATCCCAAAGTGTAGAGAATTCCAAGTTATGCATGTGCGATTGCTGAACACGAGTCAGGTGGCCTCCAAATTCTCTTTAGCCACACCCCCAAGGTCTCAAAAGAATGAATGAATTCTGTGCAAAGTCCGTCTCCCCCAAAAACTCCTAAAATTCCTCTTTTATACCTAGGGTTAATTAATAAATCTAATCACCCCCAAATCTCCCTTTTAATCCCTTGATTATTCACTAATTACATCTCAAAAAGAAGTCCCAAACAGTAGAATTTAAGTTACAAAACATGGGCTAACACAATCCACAATTAGAACTTCAATTAAAAATACGAAATTATAAGTCACGATGGTGCACGGGTCGTGCTTCGTGCACAAGTCATGCACAGTGTGTACTCTAAAAAAGATGCACACTCGTAGCTCTCTGCACGATCGATCCCACAGCCTTGTCTAGCACAGGTCGTGCTAAGGTGCACAGGTCATGCATAGTACCTGATGTCTAAACTAGCACACCCATGCAACCTTGCACGACCATGCCATTGATGAATGCTTAAGATCTGACACTAAACTTCCCAAGTCTCGTCTCTAACCTTTGTTGACCTTAATTTAAAACCAAACAGTCTAAAAAATGCTCGCTTTCTGCGACATTTGGTTTAGTTGTTGAATGCAGCTGATAACTGGTAGCTGTTGACTAATTGATAGCTCATTGATATTAGTATTTAGTAAAACTAATTGAGTTGTTACTATTAGGATGTAAAATTACCAATAGAGATCTAATTTATTTTATTTTAAATATATATTTTTTATATGAATTATAAGTAAATAAAATAGTTATTTCATATAATTATGCACTATAATTAAGATAATAAAAATAATAAAAAATTTAAAAGTATATGTATACTTATAAATAAATTTAATATTATTTATACTTAATATATTAAATAACATATAAAGCAATTAGATTAATATATTAAATAACATATAAAGCAATTGGAAATATATTATATGTTTTTTCATAAATAATATTACTACTTTAAATATTATTTATAATATTTTTATATTTGTAGTTATAAATAATTTATTGATTGAAAAATTCAATTTGGAAGAAATAAATATTTTGTAATTAATAAAATATATAAAGGTAATATAGTCCAATTCAAAAATAAAATTGAATCAGCTAACAAATGGTAGGAAAAAGCTCAAAAATAGAGATTTTTCAAATAAAGGTTAGAATCAGCTATTTGCTGCTGATTAGAAAGTTTTACCAAACATCTTAACTCGGCTATTGGAAGTTCAAAAAACCATCAACTACCTCCAACATTTGAACCAAACACTCCCTTCATATCTAATGCTTTCAAAATGTATTATGGAATCGAAATATTGTTGTTTTCATGCCTTTACTATACATGAACACTATTTTTAATTTTTGATTTTGAGTTTTGTCTTTAAACCTTTATTAATTGGTTGAGGTTAAAAATCATTAGGAAATTGGATTTCTGTAATTTTTTGAACTTTAAACGGCGCATTTTGTGTTAAAAAGACTGGAAAACGTCGGATTTTCCATTTGAGTCGTGAGTCATGATCTGGGTCGGGAAGATCCGATTATAAAATGACAAGAATCTCGCTTTCTCACTCAAGGCAAGATGTCTCGAGGTTCACTTCCCATAATAAAATAGCCAAATCCGATCATATATAATAGTAAAAATCCGAGAGATACAACTTCTGCCACCCTCCATCCATCAATAAATATTCTTTTATTCAATGGAAAAGGGACGAAACATTTTAAATTATATCAAAACTCTACTAACATAAAAAAACTTTCAAATCAACGTTTTAAAGTTCCATCTCCCTAGTTTTAGAATTCATATTCTTACTTTCAAAAAAGGGAAAAAAAAAAGAATTCCCATTTTCTTTTGGTACATCTTGTATTGTAGAGGCTTAAAATTGAATTCCTATACCATGACTAATTTATGGTTAATGTACAAACTGAACTAACCCAATTAGTTATAGAATTCATATTCTAAAGAAAAGGGACTTTAGATATTGTAATTAGCCCTTAATATGGATCATTTTGGATTTTAAATTTCTAAATTATATATATATATATATATGTTGGAAAAATTGTGATTATAAGCCATATTGAGAGGATAATTCGGGTGGATCCTACAACTCGGTTTTAGGAGAAAGACCTAGATATATGTTCCTTAACATGAGGACTATGAATTAATGTATTCATATGCTTAAAATGGAGAATGTGTGAATAGAAATTGAAGCTCAAAGTAAGCTCCTTGTTAAGGAGATTAAAAGTGAAAAGTGAATGTGTGAAAGTTTGTCTCACATCACTAAAAATTGAAGTTGGACTTTTATTTATATATAGAGATGCATTCTTACATGGGCAAAAAAAGTAGAATGGAAGGTCTCTCTCACGCGCTCAGGTGCAGGGGGGTGCAAATCCATGGTTCGAGGTAAGCCAATGCGCGACCTGCGTACACGAATGTCAGCTCAAAATCTCATGATCCTGAACAAGCCCAATTTTTACAAATATTTTTTTTATTTCTAGAAAATTTGGCAACACTCCCATGCTGATCCACACGGCCAGCAGTCTGCCACGCCCATGTGGATTGTGTTCTAGAATGGTCTTTTGAGCTTCTTGTCTTTTGAAATTTCAATTTCTGATGTTTCAAAGATTAATTTCACCATTATTTGAGAGTTACAAAGGCATTATTGCAGCTTTTAAAGAAATTAATCACAATTAATTCCATGTCTCCTCCATCTAGTATAAATAGGTGTTTTTGGCTTGAATTTTGAGAGAGTTTTTGAGAGTTTACTTTGATTCTTGTTGAAGAGTCTATTTCTTTCTTTTTCTTCTTCTTCTCAAGTGATAGAGAGTGTGACAAGTTCATAGTTCGCTGTAAGTAGGTGTTGTGTGTTCAACAACTATTTGAAATCTGTTATATCCTGGGAAACAAACGCCGATTATCCTAAACACCAGTGTAGGAGGCGAATTTATTTTAAGAAAACTGTGTGAAACACAGGTCTCATATAGTTTTCCATTTCTATTGTTTTTTAATATTGAATTAACAATTTTCTCCTATTGTTGTTGTTCTCTTAACAATCTTAAAACAAATTTCGTTTGTTAATTCTTTATTTAGATTTATTAATTCTTGGAATTAATATAATTTGTTTGTTGTTTCAAAGAAATGGAGAACACGGTATCTGCTACCAATGTTCAGGATGGATCCCAGCCATTAGTTTCTGTTGCTCGGGTTGTCTCTCCAATTGTGCCTGTAACAGTACTTGTGAACCATGGAGAGAAACCAGAAAAATTCAATGGATTGAATTTCAAGAGGTGATAGCAGAAAATGTTATTTTACCTAACTATCTTGAATCTTGCACGATTCTTGGTTGAGGACGCTCCTACTCTTAAAGAGGATGAGCAAGATGTCCAAACAAGGATGGCCTATGATAGTTGGCATCATTCCGACTTCTTGTGTAGGAATTATATCATGAACGGGCTGCATCATTCTTTATACAATATGTATAGTGGAATCAAGACTGTAAAACAGTTGTGGAAATTATTGGACCGAAAATATAAATCTGAGGATGCTGGAGCCAAGAAATTTATAGTGGGACGTTTTCTAGAATATAAAATGGTGGATTCCAAGACTGTGGTAAGTCAAGTTCAAGAGCTTCAAGCTATTCTTCATGATATTCATACTAAAGGAATGAACTTGAGTGAAACCTTCCAAGTGGCTGCTATGATTGAAAAATTACCCCATGGCTAGAAGGATTTCAAAAATTACCTTAAGCATAAGGGAAAGGAAATAAATATTGAGGAGCTAATTGTTAGACTTCGAATTGAAGAAGACAATAGAGGCTCAGAAAGGAGGGGGTTGAATTCTTCTGAGGCTAAGGTAAATATTGTTGAATATAGACAAAATACGAAAAAGAAGAAATTCAAGGAGCCTAAAACGGGTCCTAAAGGTGGAGTTTCTAAAAAGAAATTCCTAGGCAAATGCTTTAATTGTAACAAGATGGGTCACAAGGCTTCTGATTATAAGCTCTTAAAGAAGAAAAGGAACAAATAAGCAAATCTATTGCAAAATATTACTTAAGAGGTTTTTGATATTAGTCTTGCTGCTGTGATATCAAAAATGAACATGGTTGGGTCTAACCCAAAAGAATGGTGGATTGACACTGGTGCCATAAGGTACATATGCTCAGATCTTGAGATGTTCTATACCTTCAGGCCGAAGAGTGGGGAAAAATTGTTTATGGGCAATTTTGCCACTTCTGAAGTTCTTGGTGAAGGATTAGTGGTGCTAAAGATGACTTCTAGTAAGAAGCTGACTCTAAACAATGTTTTGTATGTGCCTGATATTCGCAAGAATTTGGTGTCAGGTTCATTGTTGAACAAGTATGGGTTCAAAATGGTGTTTGAATCAGACAAAGTTGTTTTGTCCAATGGTGGAATGTATATGGGAAGAGGGTATGTTATTGATGGGCTTTTTAAGCTTAATGTAATTGTTATTAAATGTGATAATGAAAGTACCTCTTCTGCTTATTTGCTTGAGTCTTCTAGTTTATGGCATGATAGACTAGGACATGTTAATTATAATATATTAAGAAGGTTAATTAACTTGGACCACATACCTAATTTCTACATTGATATAAAACATAAATGTGAAATTTGTGTTGAGGCAAAATTAACTAGATCATCTTTTCAAAATATTGAAAGAGAAAGTGAACCATTTGATTTAATCCACAGTGATGTATGTGATTTAAAATTTGTTCAAACAAGAGGTGGAAACAAATATTTTATCACATTTGTGGATGATTGCATAAAATATTATTATATGTATTTGCTTAAGAGCAAAGATGAGACTATAGAGAAATTTAAACTCTATAAAATTGAGGTTGAAAATCAACTCAATAGAAAAATCAAGATTTTGAGAAGTGACCATGGTAGTAAATATGTAACACCATTTGGTGAATTCTGTGCACAACATGGAATTATACATGAGACCATGGCACTATATTCACTACAACCTAATGGTATGGCTTAAAGAAAAAATCGTACCTTGAAAGAAATGATGAATGCAATGCTGATAAGTTCTGGGTTACCACAAAACATGTGGGGAGAAGCTTTATTATCGGCTAATTACCTTTTAAATAAGGTGTCCCGTAGTAAGCAAGACAAAACTTCTTATGAATTATAAAAGGGAGAAAAGCATCCTATAAATACTTGCGAGTGTGGGGGTGTCTTGCTAAAGTGGCAATTCCTATACCAAAGAAAATGAAAATAGGGCCAAAATCAATTGATTGTATTTTCATTGGTTATGCATATAACAGTAGTGCTTATTGGTTTCTTATGCATAAATCAGAAATTTTGGATGTTCATAAGAACATGATTATAGAATTGAGGTATGCGTCATTCTTTGAATATATATTTCCTTGTAAGAGTTTGGAAGAGGCGAATTCATCCAAGCAACCTCTTGAAGCTATTATTAAAAATAGTCAAGATCAAGTTCATGATAAAGAGCTTGGTTTGAAGGATGACCCTATTGAGATAGAGCTCAGGCATAGTAAAAGAGCAAGTACAAAAAATTCTTTTGGATCAGATTTTTTAACCTACTTACTAGAGGCAGAACCTTAAACTTATAATGAGGCTATAAACTCTTCAAAAGGTCTTTTATGGAAAGAGGCTATTAAGAGTGAGGTTGATTCCTTTTTGTAGAATCATACTTGGGAATTAGTGGAATTACCTCTAGGATGTAAACCACTAGGATCCAAGTGGATTTTCAAAAGGAAAATGAAGGCAGATGGTTCAATTGATAAGTATAAAGCTAGGTTTGTGATTAAAGATTACAGATAAAAGGAAGGCCTGGATTATTTTGATACTTATTCCCCTGTAACCAGGATCAATTCTACAAAAATGATTATAGTGATTGATGCATTGCACAATCTTGAAATACATCAAATGGATATAAAAACTACTTTTCTAAATGGAGATTTAGATGAAGAGATCTACATGATACAACCTTAAGGGTTCGTTGTCTCAGGACAAGAAAAGAAAGTATGTAGATTGTTTAAATCACTATATGGTTTGAAGCAAGCGCCTAAGCAATGACATGAGAAATTTGATAGTATTATATTATCTAGTGGGTTTAAAATCAATGAATGTGATAAATGTGTTTATGTAAAAAAACACGAGTGACGATTATGTCATATTATGTTTATATGTTGATGACATGCTTATTGTTGGTAATAATGATAAGATGGTTAAGTCTACCAAAGATATGTTAAACTCAAAGTTTGATATGAAAGATATGAGACTAGCATATGTGATTCTAGGAATTAAAATTACTGGAAGATCAAATGGGTTGACCTTGAGTCAAACTCATTATGTTGATAAAATACTTGGTAAATTCAATAAGGATGATACCAATATTGCTAGAACCCCATTGGACTTGACCCTCCATCTATCAAAAAATAGAGGAGAAAGTGTGTCTCAAGTAGAATATGCCCGAGTAATTGGCATTCTTATGTACTTAATGAATTGTACAAGACCAGATATTGCTTATGCAGTGAGTAAATTAAGTCGATATATGAGTAATCCAGAGCTAGATCACTGGAAATGAATTATAAGAGTACTTAGGTACTTAAGGTATACTCATAATTATAGACTGCATTATACCAGATATCCAGCTGTACTAGAAGGTTACAGTGATGCTAATTGGATTTCTAATATGAAAGATTCAAAATCTACTAGTGGTTATGTATTTACACTAGCTGGTGCAGCTGTGGCTTGGAAATCTTTTAAACAAACTGTTATAGCTAGATCTACGATGGAATATGAGTTTATTGCTTTAAACAAATGTGCTGAAGAAGCTGAATGGCTACGCCATTACTTAGAAGATATTCCGAAATAGGAAAGTCTTGTGCCACCAATATGCATACATTGTGATAGTCAATCTACAATTGGAAGAGCATAGAGTAATATATATAATGGTAAGTCTAGATATATTCGCCATAGACACAATACCATTAGGCAACCACTCTCAACAAGGGTTATCACTGTTGATTATGTAAAATCAAAGGATAACATTGCGGATCCACTAACCAAAGGGTTAAATCAAGAGCAAATTGATAAATCATCAAGGGGAATGAGACTTACACCCATAAGAGTATAATAAGTCGATACAAAGGAAAACCCATCCTAGTTGATTGGAGATCCCAAGATCTAGGTTCAATGGGACAACCTAATTATAAAGACGAGGAAAGATCACTTTGAGGGATATACCAAGTGAAGATTGAAAATGAGATTAAGCTATACTTTTAATGATACATTTGTGTAAGGTATCACCTATATGGGAGTGAAGTAGGGTTGCTTCAAAGGAGAAGGTATTAAAATTCAATTCTCCAAAAACTCTCGCAGAACCAGGTAGATGTTCAGGGCCAAAATGAACATAACAATGAGAACTGAATAATGTCAAAAAAGATTCATGTGTGTAGTATATCATATTTACTCGAGTCACTGAACAGTTCAATGACATCATATCAACTGGACAATGGTAAATTAAATATATTTTAATAAGGGAAGGTTCAAAAGGTAACACCTACCTATCCTGTGCAGGTTTCGATCGTCAAACTCTATCATGTAGTAAGGCTTTGTTCGTCTTACTTTTTAGCCCAATTTTATTCATGTGGGGGATTGTTGGAAAAATTGTGATTATGAGTCATTTTGAGAGAATAATTCGGGTGGGTCCCACAACTCGGTTTTGGGAGGAAGACCCGGATATATATTCCTTGATATGAGGACTATGAATTAATAAATTAATATGCTCAAAATGGGGAATGTGTGAATAGAAATTGAAGCTTAAAGTAAGCTCCTTGGTAAGGAGATTAAAAGTGAAAAGTGAATGTGGGAGTTTGTCCCACATCACTAAAAATTAAAGTTGGACTTCTGTTTATATATTAAGATATATTCTTACATGCGTAAGAAAAGTAGAATGAAAGGCTCTCTCTCGCGTGCTTAGGCGTAGAGGGAGTGCAAATCCATGGTCCGGAATAGGCTAATGTGTGGGTGCGCGACTTGCGTATACGAATATCGGCCCAAAATCTCATTGCCCTAAACAAGCCCAATTTTTACAAATTATTATTTTTTATTTCTGGAAAATTTGGCAACACTCCAGTATTGATTCATACGACCAGCAGTCTAACACACTCATATGGATCTACACGGCCAGGCCATTGACACGCTTATGTAGATCCACACGCTCGTGTCGTTGTGCTGCAACATGTACAAGGCAAATGCACACTCCCGTGTGGATCCATATGCTTGTGTTATCTTTTAGAATTTCAATTTCTAATATTTCAAAGATTAATTTCACCATTATTTGAGAGTTACAAATGCATTATTACAGCTTTTAAAGGAAATTAATCATAATTAATTCCATGTCTCCTTCATCTAGTATAAATAGGTGGTTTTGGCTTGAATTGAAAAAGAGTTTTAGAGAGTTTACTTTGATTCTTGTTGAAGAATTTCTTTCTTTTCATTTCTTCTTCTTCTCAAGTGATATAGAGTGTGATAAGTTAATAGTGCGCTGTAAGTAGGTGTTGTGTGTTCAACAACTACTTGAAATCTGTTGTATCTTGGGAGACAAACGCCGGTTATCCTAAACACCAGTGTAAGAGGTGAATTTGTCTTAAGAAAACTGTGTAGAACACAGGTCTCAGATCATTTTCCATTTCTTTTGTTTTGAATATTGAATTAACAATTCTTCTTTTATTCTTGTTGTTTTATCCTAACACTAGTTCAACCAACAAAACAAGATTGGATTTGTGGGAATGTTGAGATATGGGAATTGAGAAAGGGATAAGAGGAAGAGGGCATAGCCATGCAAAAGCAAGGACTGGCGAGTAGAGAAGATCTTTACTCGGAGAAACTTTGGATTATCCATTTTCAGATTTTTTAGGCATAGTCTTCGGCATGGGTTTTTTATCTACCATTTATATTTGCTTCACTAGGGTCTGACACTTCGTTTTAACTCAGGGAGTTAGGATATTCGATTTTGCTTTAGATTAAATCATACTATATATAAAAGTATGCGTTGGCGAACGTACAAAATTATTAGGGTCCAATCTGATTATATTATTTAATTGGATTAATTTTGTCATTTATTATTTGAATTTATTAGTAAATAATATTAATAATTTATTAATTAAAAGTTTAGTTCTATTATGACTAGATAACTATATTTTATATATAAAATAATCATATAATTAATATTAAAAAAATAAATTAATAAAAAATATTAGTGTCCAACATTATTATTATTTTTTACATTCCATGAATACTATTGATAAAAATTAATTAAAAATAAGTGGTAATTATAAATAAAACTCCAATATTTAATCCAATTTTTAATTTAACATCTAACATTTTTTTAAGTTCCATGAATATTATTATTTAAAATTTATATTATTATTTTTAATTTATAAATTACAAATAAGTGATAATTATAAATAAAATTATAACATTTAATCTGACTTTTAATATAATATCTAAAGAACTGCCATTGAAAAATAAATATTTAGTATATTTAGAGTTATATAATATATATAACTTTTATTATTATATATATAATAAATATTAGATCATTTGTACTATAATTATTGTTGGTCACTTCTTATATTTTATCTTGATTCCGCCACTGTCTATGTCTATAATTAAATAGGAGAACTCAAATTAGAAGTTTTGTAAGATTATAATAAAAAAAATTAAAAATATAATTCAATAATTAAGTTTTCTTAATCATATACATAACAAGTTAAATTTTTAAAATTTACATGTATAGTAAAATATAATTTTCTTTTATATTAAAATATAAGAATCAAATATAATTAATAAATATTAATATTTAAATTAAATGTAACTTAATTATATGATAATTAAAAGTAACGAAAATTAATTTGCTAGATAAAATTAGTATTATTATTAATTTCGCATGTGGATACTTATGAATAAGGGGACATAAAAAATTATCGTAAAATACTACCTCTATTTTATATATGATTATTAATATTAGACAAATTAGTAATCTTCATATGAGTGATAATACGAATTCGTACAAGACACGTTAATGATATATATATATATATATATATCAGTGAAAATAAGGGGATATACAAATTTAAAAAGAGTGAAAAATTAATTAAATAAAAAAATACTATGAAAACATAGTAAAAAAAATAACAATAGCATATTGTCATTTAAAGTATAACAATAATGGTAAACTAAATTATAACCATGCACATATCATATAATATAACTTTCAAAATACTGAGTACAATTCTTATAAGTTATTTAAGAAATTATAATTTCTTAATAATTTCTATAAATTTTAATAATTAATCTATTTTAATCATATATAAAATGAGTTAAGTTTTTAAAATTTATTTGCATAGTATAATATAATTTACTTTTATATAAATTATAAGAATCAAATATAATTAATAATAATTAATATTTAAAATAAATGTGATTTAATTACATGATAATTAAAAATAAGTAAAATTAATTTGTTGAATAAAATTATTATTATTATTTATTTAATAATGATGTATCTAATTATTAGAAATTACGTGCATTGCACTTGAATGATTGAAAATAGAGAGACAAACAAAATAACTATAAAATATTTACTATTTTTATTTTATATATGACTATTAATAATTGATAAATTAGTAATTTGAGGATGGACAAAATGACAATAAAATACTTACTACCTCTATTTTATATATGATTCTTAATAATAGACAAATTAGTAATATTCATATGAATTATAATACAAGTCTAATATCTAATAATTACGCACAATATAACAAACCTAATTGTATTAGTTAATATATTTAATTTTGTCATTTATGCAACCAACCTAATTATATTAGTTAATATATTTAATTTTATCATTTAATAATTTAATTTATTAGAGAATAGTATGAATAATTATTATTAATATTTATTTAATAATGATGAATTTAATTATTAAAAACCGAGGTACGGTAAAAAAATATAATAGACAAGATAATTAATGAACCAAATAATATGATGTAGTTTTTTTTATATATAGTATGATATAAAAATCAAATATAATTAAATATTAATATTTGAATTAAATGTGACTTAATTATATGACAATTACAAGTAACTAAAATTAATTTGCCGGACAAATTATTCTTATTATTTATTTAATAATGATGAATTCAATTATTAAAAACCACGTAACTATTGGAAATAATGGGAACAGACAAAATAATTGTAAAATATTTATTGTTATATATGACTTTTAATAATGAATAAATTAGTAATTTTTTGGAATTTGAGATAAACATACACTTTTATAATTCACTATAAATAAAATACCATAATAAGACGAAATAAATTAATAAAAAAAATGAAAAAATTATATAAAATCAAATGATGATTAATAACGAATCCAATATCTAATAATCATGTATAAATATACCAACTTGATTATATTAGTTAATTGAATTAATTTTATCATTTAGTAATTTAATTATTAGTGAATAGTATTGAAAATCCATTATTCAAATTATTTTATTTTATTTATTTTATTATCTATTAAATTAATTAACTTAAATATTAATGATAATAAAATAATAAAATAACTTAATAAGTAATAAAAAAAATAAGGATGTGGATGTGTTATAAGTAATGAACAATCAAATTTAAAATGATGAACAATTATGTTTAAGATGATGTACAATTAAAATATAAACATTAAACTTATAAATGATAAACATGTATGAACAATCAAATTCAAAGCGATGAATAATCAAATTCATAATAATGAACAATAAAGTTCAAAGTGATAAACAATCAAATTCTAATAAAAAAAATTATAAATTCATCACCATAATTTACTATACATAATTTATTATTATTAAAATCGTAAAATATTTACTACTTTTACTTTATATATGACTTTTAATAATGGACAAATTGGTAATTTAATAAAATTTAAGATAAACATGCATTCTTATAATTTATTATAAATAATATATCATAATAAAATAAAACAAATTAATAAAAAATAAAAAAATTACATTAAAATTAAATAATAATTAATAATCACATATACATTAATAAAAAATTAGTAATCTATAAAAAAAAAAAAAAAAGAGAGATGCTAACATTTGGGATTACGAAATATGGGGTCACTGACGAAGATATTGAGCTTTACGGATTATATTTTTGTTTAATTTTTTTTTTTTGTTTAGCTGCAAAACGCATCGTTCTGACGTGGCAAAATTTTATCTTTCTTTTAAATAATATAAAAATGTCGTTTAGAATTTCCGGTTCCAGTGCATAAAAGCTGCCGCATCCCTTCACGGGGGCACAATTTGGAAAAAATATATAATAGTCGAATTTTAAGGAAAATTTTTGTAGTGGGTTTCGAAATTGTTAGGGAATGCTTTTAACGTAATTAATCCTTTATATGCCTCCTCTCTAGTTGTCTACTCTTTTCTTGAATCGTGAGCGTAAAGCAAAATTATGCCCAAAATCCAGTGATGAAGTCGATTGCCCCAAAAGCAGAAATCTGACCTACAACTACAGGCTCTTTGGAATGGATGAATTCCACTGACCTACTGTACTGTCTGTCCCCGTCTCTTCAGTCGAAAATCAAATTTGCTGCTTGTACTTATTGAATCAGAGCTAACCCTAGTGAACATCATTAGATTCCTGACGCAGTTTCTTTTAATTTTGGTTTGTGTTAACAGTTGGAAGAAGGATATTATAGTCTGTATTTTACCATGCTGTTGTGGCTTTTCCACAATTGCTTAATTTGTTGAGATCTTGAGGAAATCAAGGGTAATAAATCTTTAATGGCATCCACCAGCAAAGTGCAGCAATATGGAGAAGACGAAGCTCACGAAGAGGAAGTCTGTATTCTTTCTCTCTCTTGTGTGGTTTATGTCACTTCTTACAATATTTTTGAGGATGTGAACGGATTTTGTGTTTATTTTGTCAAATTTCCTGGGCGCAGCTTGAACGATTTGATGATTTCACTCTTGCCTCTTCATGGGAAAGGTTTTATTTATTTATTTATTTATTTTCGTCATTAAATATCACATGCATTTCTTACATATGCAAGTATATGAATCAATGTGCATATTTCAGTACAGAGTGCGTTCGACCATATGATTGTTGCCTCTTCACAGGAATGCAGGGCTAAATTTTTTTTTTCCTATTTTCTTTTATAGATTTATATCTGAAATAGAGGCAGTCTGTCGTCAGTGGTTGGCTGATGGTCCGAGGAACTTGTTGGTAGGCCATATTGGATGAGAGCATATTTACTCTATTTTCATTGTTGTATATCTGAAACTGTATGGAATCAGTATCTAATTCTCTCATTGATTTCATCCGTGTTAGTGCAGGAAATGTTAAACCATATGTTTGGGTTTTAATTATTGGAATTAACTGCATTTCTCCTGCTAGATATTTACGCTGTCTACTTTCAGTCAAATCACTGCAATACAAACTTAGGCTGAATGTAATAGCATCATTTCTTTCTTAAGTAAAACCTTTGTCCTATAGGTTGTTACTGATGATTGGCCAATGCCATGTCAGATACATAATGCTTTGTCTCTCTTGGGTCATTTTGCAGCCTTTTATTTTCTAAAAAGCCATCTCACCTGGGAAATATGGGTCTGTCTGTTCTGACATAAGTCAGTGGGCTTCTTCAATTTTCTTCAATGTGTAGTAGCCTCCTGAGTTAAGGAAGAATATGCACTAAGGGCCATTCCTCTAGCGGCTTCATGATGAAATAAGATTTTTGTTTGTGTGAAATTTTCTCTGCTTTGCTCTATTTGGCATTTGGTTTTGTTCCTCAAAAAGGGTGCTTCACATGGAAAGGATGGATTCTTACTTTTAAGCTGCTAGACTTGCTTGAATCTCTTAAATGTGGGCAAGTTTCGACCCTCATCCATTATTAGAAAGAATCTCGTTATGTTTGTGAAGTGTGAATATATTATGCTTGCTAGACGTGCAATAAAAAGGATGGAATATAGCTTTGACTTGGAACTTGTGATGAAACAGATATAGATTATATTGTGTGATTTATAGTCTTTTGATTAGCTTATCATGTTAAATTAATAAAAGTACTTTCAACATTTTCTTTTCTGTTCTTGTCCTATCATGCATTACCGGTCTTCTTTCTTATTTGGATGTAGAAAAAAGGTGCAGTTCAACTAGAGTTCTCACAGAAATTATATAAGGTCACAATTGAATTGAATTATGCCTCGAAAAGCTATAGCATGGATTATTATTTTGAAACAAACAGCAGTGGTACCTACGTCATTCCATTCTAATTACTTTCTTTTTGAAGGCAGTTATTGCCCACATTTTATTTCTTCATATGACTTTTGGTTGATACAGAGAAAACATCTGTTTGGAATTGCGACTTGCATGATTTGCAGCTGTGCTTTGGTGTTAAGGAGTTTCTGGTATGCATCCACTTATAATTTTGTTCTTTGTTTATTATCATCTAATACTTTCATTATCTTAGAAATGCCTTGGATCTCCCAGGTGATTGCTCCTCAGAGTGCTAGTGGTGTGGTTCTTGATTCACCAGAAGCTAGCAAGCTCCTAAGTGCAGTTGCAATAGCCTCGTCAAATTGTTCGAGGTGGGATAATGAGTTGAAAATATTGCTGCTTTCCTGTTAATGAAATATGTTAGTACTAGGCCTAGGTGATCTTTTTTGCATTATATGCAAAATGAAGGATTCTGATATATTGCATCATATGCAACATGATGAATTCTGTTTGTTCATAAGGTATTGGTATCACATGTATTATGTTATTATATGCTTTGTCGTACTAATGTCTTGTTTCCTTGACTACTAAATTAAAGTAGAAAGTTTGATTTTTGTGGTTGAACATTATTTAATGTTGTGTACATGGAATGTGCAGCTTGTGGCCTGCATTTGTTCCAGTGCACGATCCTTCTCGGAAATCTTATATTGGAATTCAAAATATGGGAACTGTTTTCACTAGAAGATTTGAGGCAGATCGTATTGGCAGCCAGGTTCCCATAAAGCTTATGCATTTGGAAGGGTTATACGAGTTATTTGTTTCTAAGTTTGTAAGTTGTCTTTGGAGTTCAATAATAATCTGTATATGATTTCATCTTATTGTTAATGTTATATGAAGCTTGCAGCTATCTGGATGATCTGTAGCTTCTATTTGTCATTTGTCTTTAATATATCTAATTGATTTATAAAAGAAAAAAACCTTGCTTTTCAATCACCAAATTAAGAAAAATCAAACTCCTTTCTAAGGCATGCAATGGAGGTGAGGTTTCTTTTTTCTAACTGCCTTAATAACCTTTGTTGCCAAGTTTTTGTGGGGTGTTACTGTAAGAGTTTTCTGTTGTAACTTTTAGGTTCTTGTCCTTCCCAGTGATGTTTGTTATTTGATGTTGAAGGCGTACTCCACATTGGATCATGCGATGTGTCTTTTCAAAGTTCATTTTATGATGAAGTCAATTTATAGAACTGTATCTAGTGATGATGATGATAGCGACCTCCAGCCTCCTGGTATTGAAATTGAAGAATCTAGAAGAAATGCTAGTGCTGATGCTGACACCCTTATCAGATCACAGTGGGATGATGATTGTCCTTGGAGTGAGTGGTATTCTGCAGAGAACCCAATAAAAGGTATATTCTTAAAGTTGAATATGATCTCTTGCTTTATATTCGATATTTTGTGAATTCTAAATGTTGAAACATGCTGCTACAAATAAGTTTGCATGTGCACATTATTACAGAGAGCTATATGCATCTTAAATAGCCAGCATGATTATACTAACTGCAAACACAATAATTTCTCT
Organism: Balakata baccata; assembly: GCA_949630135.1. Lineage (NCBI taxonomy): Eukaryota > Viridiplantae > Streptophyta > Magnoliopsida > Malpighiales > Euphorbiaceae > Balakata > Balakata baccata. The sequence continues at coordinate 19,340 of CATIWF010050685.1, forward strand.
TTTGCTATTACGTTTTCTTTCATTTTCAGGAGTGCTTAGATACTTTGATATTATATTGGGCTAATCAAAATTTCCATATACTATTGGTTTTAAGGTTAATGGCAAAAAAATTCCAAAACATTGGTCCAAATATCATTTATAGACAGTCTTCGCTCTCTCTTTTTTTTCCTTTTTCTCAGAGGCTTACTTTTTTTATTACCTTCTTTATTTCATTTTCTGGGATATTTAGGTACTTGATATTATTTAGGAACTAATATAATACCGTTTTGTTTTTTCTTAGAGTTGGTAACCCAAGAGATCCAAAATATTTTTCTGACTTCTGAGTACCAGATATGGCCAATACCCTGTTCGTTATTATTATTTTTTTTTTGGGTATTGATTTTAAGTTTGGTACTTGTGAAGAGCATGTGCATCCTAAGGGAGGCATGTACCAATAAATTCTAGGATCTAACTTGGACTATGATGTATTGAACCAGTATAGCTATTATACACATGGCATTTTGTATTATTTAATACCTCATGATCGTAGATTCTGTTAGAATATAAACTAGAACTCTTAATTAGATTTCTTTGAAAGGAAAAGAAAGAAATGATTTTGCTCCCATTTTCCATACTGTAGATAAAACTATAGTACTTTGCATCAACATCAAGCAGCTTTGGCAGTCACCTGCTTCGAGGCTGTCACAATTGAGTCAATATTGAAGAAAGAATATATTATTTTAAAAAAAAAGAATTTGGCAGTTATTAATACTTGGACCAAAGTTTTGGATTTTTTTTTTTTGGGTTTACTTTTACCATGAGCCCTTCTAATTGGGAAGCTGATACATACTTTATTTTTGCTACTTTAAATAAATCATAGGATTTGAATTAATTGCCACATGGCCAGAGAAGATAGTTGAGAGCTCTCTTGAAATGGCTGAATTAGAAAATGCCTCCCCTCATGAAGCTGATAATTGGATGATACTTCCAATCTTGTCTCCTAATCTGTAAGAAATCTGCGACTGATGCTATTTATATGCTGTTATTGCTGTCTCAGTTGTCAATCACTTGACAGATCGTGATTCTTAATTATAGTATTTTCCATCAATTGTATCCTTGCCTAACATATTTGGTGAACTTGCCAAAAAATTTAAAATAGTATGCAGACTAGGTGTTGTTCAAAGATTGAAAACTAATTTTAAACAAAGGAATTTTTGTAAACTAAGTTTTATTCTTAAAATATTGCATATATATCTAATTTTATTTGGTCAAGTGACTTTTATGCTATACTGTGTTCATCTTAGTATAAAATTATTGGCTGAAAATGCTAAATAGGAACACTGGGTAGAGTATTTTCGTCATTTTTCTCATATTTGGTCGTGTATGTTGTATGCTATCAGTATCATGGAGTCTTGTTTCAATTTTCAACAGTGTACAAATGATGTTACACTATTGGGCTTTTCTTAGTTGCATTGTATATGCATTAAGTTATACTTCTGGCTCTAAATTGTTCATGAAGGTGTTAATCTCGTATTTTTTGAAATTTCTTCTCAGGTAGAAAATTTTGTTAATGGACATTTCTCTTTTGAAATCAGTTTTATGCTTAATGTGCTATTAGAAATATTATAGATGTAAACCAATTTGAAGTATAATAGCGAATCTAAAAGGAGAAAGTCCATATGTTTCAATTTTACAGTTACACTTAGTCAAGAGAAACAATTCATTTTGAATAGGATTATTTAGGTTTACATGAATTGATTCTTCTAAAATATTCAACTTTTTGCATGACTTCATTTCTTTCAAATTCTATACACTTTTTAAATGCAATACTTGGTGAAAAGAATTCAATTCAGTTGAGTTTTTGTATTTTAGACTTTCCATACACTGATCATGCTGTGGTCCTGTGGATATTCTTAGGGTTATTTTGGTGCTTTATTTGTTTGTTAAAATTTTTCATCAATTTGATTAATGGAGGATGGAATGGTTACAATTATTTTAGTGTCTCTTACTTGGCCTTTTATAAAATGAGTGTTGCTAAAAAGAGGATAGTAAAAGTTGGATCTCTATGATAGCTTTTTTTTTCGTAACCAATTATAAGCTCAGCTTTTCAATTTATGTAATGGGCATTCTAGGGCAAAAAAAAAAAAAAAAAAGAAAAAGATGCAAGAAAGAACTGCATCTAAAAGGAGAGAGGAATCTAGGGCCACTATCTTCATTTGGTTTCCTTTTTGACCCTAGTCTAATGGGGATTTTATTCTTTTTTAGAGCCCTAGGTGTTTAATGGGCTTACTCTTATATTTTTATACATCATCTTACTCGTCATTTGTGGAATATTTTCCAATTATCAACATATATTCTAAAATTTATGCCCTTAATTTTCATACTATTTTTTTTATCAAAATTTTTTGGTAGCCATTTGTTAAATTATTGATTTTTTATACCATATGATTTTAAAATTTTTTCTTTAAGGTTTTAATTTTTTAATTGATTTCATTTTTTCTTTTATGTACTGTTTTCGATGCTACCATAAAATATATTGCAACTAGAAAATATATTTGCCAACAGTGACCAGAAATCATAATTTCTTCTTAAGTGATAGTATATTTTAGTTATATAGATGAAAAGGACATTTGCTGATTTGAAATGTTTGTTGTCAGCTGATGCTGTTGATATAGTCTAATACTGCAATACCATGTTCCATTATGTATGCCGTTGCTGTGAACTGACTCGTTGAATGTGGGGTCTGTATTTCTTTTATTTTTATTTTTTTTTTCTGGGTCAAATTAATTAATCAAAATGCAGGGTTTATGGGATCTTATTAAAATTAGAATAGGAGTTTATTTTGAAGCTTTCCCCTTATGTGGTTATGTTTTAGGAATTGAAATTAAATAAGGGTTTTTTTTTTCCTGTCAAAAGTATCTACGACTTTCAATATTTTTTTAGTTATACCTTCATTTGGCTCTTTTAAAGGACTTTTTGTTATATTAAAAATACAAATGCAAATACAGTGAGAAATCTTGAGTGCCATGGTTGATGTTTCATTTATAAACTTGCTGACCGGTGATTCCTTGAATATGCTAGCATGAGGAGTAACTATTTTTTCTTTTTCTTTTGCTTTTACTTTTTTTTTTTTTTTGATTTTGCATAATTAATTTAAGAGGATGTTTGAGATTGCTGGTGAGTGTCCTAAAAGCTAGTTTTGAATTTTTTTGATTTAATTAAATGATTTTTTTTTTAATTTTTTATAAATTACTTTTTTCAAACTGCTTTTGGAAAAAAACATCTATTTATTTGCTTTTATCTAAAAACAGTTTTCAAAACTCAAAAAAGTTAAAAATACAAATTTTTTTCGAAAAAAACGCTTTTTCCAAAAGTAATGCCAAACGGGCCCTAAAGCATAATGTAGGATATAGAGGATCTTATTAAAGGCACAATACTAAGGAATCTATTTTGATGCTTTTTCCCTATATGTAATTATGCTTCTTGAAGTGGAATTAGAGTAGGTCGACATTATTAAGTTCTCATTTTTTTTTTCGTTTCGGTAATTTGTATTACAGTTTACTTTGGTTCTTCTGCGGGAATTTTTATCTTAAAAGACAATGTGCTACTAAATGGAATACTCTTGATAGATTTTAATTTATCCTACTGGATAACAAGGCAGAAACTCTGGTGTTACTTTTGTTATAATCCTAATATCCTTAGATTTGGTCTTTCTTTTGGAACAAGTTATTTTTTGTGTTCTTGACTTGTTCTCGTTGCTATGTGCATTTGATTTTAATGTTATTGGATTTCTGAGAAATTATGCATCTTGAATAAAGTATAGGAAATTCTTGGAGTTCCTGTTGGGAATATAAGTTACATGAGATTTCATTCATTGTCTAGGGTTGAATTACTTGGACTAGGTAGCAGGATGATTTTGTGGAACCCACATTCATTAGGTTTTCATCTAGAAATGACTGGGAGGGACTTTTTTTTTTTTTAAATCTATCTCATGTAAATGATCATTTTCCTGTTCCTTTTGAGTTTAGTAAGGTAAGATAGAACCCAATTTAACTATTTGCTATTTGCTGGCTTGCATTTGTTTTGGGAAGATGTTTGAACTGTTTGACTAATTCTTATGGTGCTTTTCAATTGTTTTTAGTCAATTTCCTTCATAGTCATACATCTGAAAAAAACTATCATCCTGTGAAGTGATAGTTCAGAAGGAAACAGAATTGGATTTGCTTCCCAGTTGCGCCTTTTGATTGACTCATTGAATATGTCTTTTGAAGCCCAGTTCATGGAGGATTTTATTTCAGGTTTTAAATTATTCCATATCTCTTACTTTGATAGTTTAATTTATAAATCTTGTTTTACTTGGTCAGTTGCATATGCCATTTATTAGAGCCTTGTCTTTCTCATTTATTCTTCTTTTTCATGTTGCAGCGGAAAACCCAGGTTCTGATAATCTTAAGTCAACATTGGTTGTACCCTCACCAACAGTAATTGATCGCCTGCTGAAAGATCTCTTTCATGAGGGTACATTTTCTCCTCTTTTCTATGGGTTCATTCCTTGAGCTTCTGTTGGTTGTAATTGATGTCTGTATTATGACCAAAATATTTTGTTAAATCTGCGATACTCTCTTTTATTGATTGGATACTAAATATTTTTTTGTTAAGCAGTACTTCTAGACGATAGGTTACTGCTGTAGTCAGAAAAACTGAACTGGGATGCAATAAAAAATGAGAAAAAAAAAAAAGGAAAAGAAAGAAAAGTAAAAAGAACAAAAGCAAACATCTAAAACCTATTACTGACAAATTGTATATACAGAAGCAATTGTCTCATATAGGTCATCTTAAAATAGATATAGATGTAAGCAAATAGTTGCTATCTATGTATTTTGGGTTGATCAAAAGCTAAAATGGACAGCTTTACTTTCATTTAGGTAAAAATTGTTAAAATTAGACCGTCGCAATTGTCGCCCTGTTTGATGATGGATGAATGAATGACAACAAGTTGAGATTATTTGAGGTTATGAATAGACTGTTCTATTCTAACTACTATAATTGTATAAGAATAAGTTTGGCATTATAAACTTCGTTTATGTCAGGTCTTATTGGCTTAAGCCCTATGAATGAGCACGTTTAATATTGTTTTTGTTTGGAATGTTTTACATATTGCTACAGGAGTTTGTTTAACATCTTTTTCAAATGTTCTTGTGAAAAGAATTATGTTGATTGAAGCAATTAATAATTATTTTAGTAATAGATTTGAAATAATTTTGTTGTGAATTTGATAGCTAAACTATGACCAGAAAATGAAACAAACTATGAGAGAGAGAGAGAGAGAGAGAGAGAGCAATTGTTTAACTGAAATGAGATTTGTGAGTGATTGATAGAGAAAAGCTAATTAGGAATATTCTAGAATTAGGGCACCTTAGGGATGAGGAAGGGCTGTTAGGTCTTTCTAGTCATTAGGTTTCTGTTATAAATAGGAGTAGGAAGCAAGGGAGAGGCAGGTTGAATATTTTGGTTTTTTGTGGATCTCTTTGCTGTGGCAGGAGATTCGGGAAATTTCCTGGGCTGTGGGTGATTCTCACAGAGTTTTATCTTTTGTTTCTTACTAGTCCTTTTGTTCTAGCTGCTACAGAACTTCATTTGCAGTATTATCTTTCAAATTCCAGCAGTAAAGCCTTATAATATTCTTCTGTTTTGAGCACTCTGAGCTGTTGAGTTTTACTTTTCCCTATTATTTGTCTGATCTGCCATGGCAACAACTCAAACAAGGTTGGATGCTCACGAAAGAATAGATGCGAAACATCTATAAATGATTGACAGCATTAAACCAATAGCTGACAGCCTTCCAGCAGAGCCAAAACAAATTCCAAGCAATGATGATGGAGTTGATGAAAATGGCGGAGAAACAGTTGCTGACAGAGGATGACAAGGGTACTCCGAGTGCTACATCTCGGCAACCCCACGAAGAGTACTCTCCAGAGCTTCAAGCAATTATCAAGCTCGTTCACTCTGGGCAACAACCATAGGCTAAGTTTGAGCAAGGGATTCTTGTCTCTAGTTCGAAGAATGGACTAAAGGAGGAAATAAAAAATTGGGTCCAGCTCTTATCTCTAGACTTGCATCTTGCTGCCATGACAACCGCTCGCAACATGGAGATAGCTCTGGGACGGAATGGAGGCGCTGGGTCTGGTTATTGAAGTCGTACAGAGTGTGAGAAAGGGGAAGCAGGTTATGGTTGGGTACAACTCTTTCAAATCCATGAACCATAAATGCGCAACACGGCCTTTATTTTCTGCCCACCATTACCAAGCAGATGACATTCGACAATCAGAAGCCACTCGAGTGAACACCACCAATCCAACATCTTGTCCTTCACAAATCGTTTGTAACAGAGGCCTCAATAATCTCACGTGATCCGAGTTAGAAGAACGGAGCTGGAAAGCGATTTGATTCAAGTATGGTCTCACCCTTTACGATCATGGCAGCGTCGCTGAGAATCTTGCTTCAGATTATCGAAACAGAGGTAGTGGAGATGAGGGGGATATCCGTGCTTCAGTAATTTGGCTCAAGGCTAATGGATATGAGAAGGTTGGAGTGACTGGATATCGCATGGGTGGTGCTCTTTCTATCGCAAGTTCTGTTTTGCTTCCTGAGGTTGATGCTGCTGTCTCATTTTATGGCATTCCTTCATAGAACTTGCCGATCCTGCCTAGGCTAAGGCACTTGTCCATGCTGATTTTGGAGAGCTTGATAATTTTGTTGGCTTTTCAGATGTTACGGCTGGCAACAGTTTGGAGCAAAAGCTAGAAGCATCAGAGGTGTTGTGGCTGCTAAGTTAATATCTGGAATTGTTATTTTTTATGGCTCTTTTCCGGATTCCAGTTTTAAGGACAAGACTGTTTTCATGGGGGGAGTAATGATAGAGAAAAGCTAAATAGGAATATTCTAGTTTTAGAGCAACTTAGGGATGAATATGATGAAGGGCTGTTAGGTCTTTCTAGTCATTAGGTTTCTGTTATAAATAAGAGTAGGAAGCAAGGGAGAGGCAGGTTGAATATTTTGGTGGATCTCTTTGCTGTGGCAGGAGATTGGGGAAATTCCCTGGGCTGTGGGTGATTCTCACAGAGTTTTATCTTTTGTTTCTTACTAGTCCTTTTGTTCTAGCTGCTGTAGAACGTCATTTGCAGTATTATCTTTCAAATTCCATCAGTGAAGCCTTAAATTATTCTTCTGTTTTGAGCACTTTGAGCTGTTGAGTTTTGCCTTCCCTATTAGTGATATTCTCATAAAAGCATTGTCAAAGAACTTAAATACAATAAGTAATGTTGGACTTGGATTAGGAATAAGTGATATTTCATAATATCCAATGTTATATTTTAGAATGTAGCAAAAGGATTTGTTAACACACTCTATGCAGTTCAATTAGAATGGAACGGTTTTTGTGATCAGGTCGTGTGGTCACGCGCGGTTGTTCCTGGTGACGGAATTCCGACAGAGAGCTGATCAGTGCCTGGTCTTGCCACTGGTGTAGGCGGTGAGAGTTGAAACTCTCTCTAAGTGAGCGGGTATTAAAACCCTAGAAAAGTGAGAAAAATGAAGCTAGGTTGAACCTGCTCTGATACCAAGTTGGAAGAGAGAGTAATTGTTCTCTCATTCTTTTATTCAATCACAGAGAATTACAATGTATATATAGGACATGGAGTCGTAGAATCAAGGGAAAAATCAAATACAAAAGGAAATAAAATCAAAAGATACAAAAGGGAATATCCTAGGATTACTTCCTAATTAGGATTATTTCCTGATTTTCCTACAGGCTGCATAGCAGGGGTAGTGAAGATACTTGGTCTTTGAAAACTATCTAAAAAGCAACTTTCACACTTTGCACTCAAATGTATTTTCTTGTAGAGTTACAAATTTCAGATTATAGTTAGACAACAAGGAGTGCTTTCTTTTTTGTATTCTTCAACTTCTTCTCTTTCTATTATAGGATCTCAAATCCCAGAATTTGCCCGGGGTGAGCATAAGAGATCTCGAGCTGTTAAAGGTGCTCCTTTGGGGTCTCTTTTTGCACAGTTTTGTCTACATTCTCTATGGGTTGGGAACTGCAATATTCGTGGTATGTGTGAAAAATGGCAGTGTTTTATATGCTTTAATATTTATATCTGGAAGGTGAGATCTTTACATTAATTCTTTCTTTCTTAAGATATATGATTATATTTTTGTGTATTTTAGCTATTGCCGTGCTTTGGATAGAGTTCATTCGAGAGGTTCGTTGGTGTTGGGAGGAGTCGCAGCCGTTGCCTAAAATGCCTGCCAATGGTTCAATTGACCTGTCAACTTGTTTAATTAATCAGAAATTGCAAATGGTAACAATCTATGCTTTAGTTGTCTTTTTCCACATGTATAAATTGATTTGAAATTTAAAATTGAGAATTAGGTTTTCTAAAAATTATATGCTGCATTTTCCTTTTCATAGAGTTGGTGGTCATGAACATTTTTGGATAACGATTGTTTGCGAAAATGGCCACTATCATGAAGCTATTGCACATAATTTTGGTTCTCAGATGTCAAATCTCTTAGAATAAATTTTATTTGCATAAAATGCCATTTTTTACCATCTACATAGATTATTCATAATTTTTGCACTCAGATGTCAAAATAATTTCGCTTTAACTTACTGTGGTATCTTATAAAGTTTAAATCATGTAATAAGTCATTAGGAAATGACATCTTATGTTGTTAATCAGTGAAGTGGGAGGTTTTGAGACTCCTTGATATTTGTATTCTGAAACATATGTTCGTTGCATATTGAAGTGACTTTGCACTTGTTGATTGCAAAAATGGATTCAGTTACCAAGTCATTTTAGGGTAACATAAGATTGTATTTGAAAAGATCAATGCTGCACTAATATTGTCTGTTCACTATCAACAGAAAGATGTATGAATTTAAAGCTTATTGTTTAACACTACTCTTACTGTGCAAGAGTGAAGCACTAAGTTTTGCCAGTTCAAAACCCAAATGCTCAAGGTTTTAGCTATTCTCAACTTATATCTGACTAGCAGAAAGAAAGAGTCAATAAAAAGTTGAAAGAAAGTTGACTAAAGATCAAAGAATTTTATGGCTATGATTTAGGTTCAATGTATGGTCTATTTGTTGTAGTCAAAGGAACAAGGTGCGCTTGCTTAGGCAAAGAGGTTGGCAAGAAAGTGTTCAGTGCTTTTTGAATGTCCAGGCGAGGCGTGTTAATCAAGGTGCTTGCTTTTTGTGTTTAAGTGAGTGCCTGCCTCTTATTTGATGAGGGGTCAAAGAATATTTGCTTCATCACTTAAAAGTCTGGGTCTGCCGTTTAAAATGAGGTAAGTGAAGCACAAATTTCTAGGTGATGGAAATATGATCAAATGAAGGATCCTAATGGCTCCAGCTCTATAAGTTGTATTTTGTGATTTGAAACTTCTATTATGATATATTTTTAAACTTAGATGTTGTGATGGATTGTTGTCTTACTGTTTTGGTTTTAAACTTGATTTGAGAATCCGAAACTAAAAACTGTTTTCGCTTAATGCTTCCGTATTTAATTGTCTTCACTTTTTTTTTTTCTTGCTATGTATTGAAATTTTCTTATATTGTCCTACAGATATACATAATACAATTAACCCTTACATGTAGTGTACATATCGGGCTCCTCGGTTAGAACTGATAAAAAACTGAATGTCCTTCCTGCGATATGTATTATGTATTGTTATTGTTTATAAACTATTAACAGTCTTTGAGATATTTGACATATTCTTAGAAATTTGTGCTTCACTTACTCAGGCTAGCACTTTTGTGCTTTGCGTCATATCACTGGATTTATTGAATTGATTGTGCTCTTATATATTTGTCATAAATCAAGAGTTTGAAAGGAGCTTATGATTTTGCAATTTGATGGGAAAGAAAAGTAATTTTTATCTAGGCTTCTTGTGTATGGTTTTATTTGTTAATGTGCTTTTTTCCTCCTTTTCCTGGTCAAAATAGTAAATTTATTATCTTCCTATTTAGTAGCCAAGCCTGATTTTGATTGTGCCAGTGAACTTAAAAGCTTGTCAAAGTATGAGATAGTAGTCTACCAAGTTTTGGATGCTTGGGAAACGCTGAATGTGATCTTAAATTTACCTTTTCATTATATTTTATTCTATGTTTAGATCTGCATTACTGTAGCTGGTTACTGGAGTTAACCACAAAAAGGCATATTGTCTATCATAGAAACCCTAGGAAAGTACAGTATTGTTTGCTAATCCATTCTTACAACCCAGTATATGATTGAACTCAATCATAGAAACCCTTGGAAAATCATATATTGCCTGCTAATCCATTCCAGTATATGATTGAATTCTATTTTTGCAAGGATTGGTTCAACTTTAACTTTGGTAAATTGAATTTGTTTTAACATATACATATATGTACAAGTTTAGTATGTCACTTGATTATTTTTATCTTAAAAAAATGAAATTTAATTTTTGGATTAGTATTTGGAGATGAATTCCAGTTTCATTTACATTTTGTTCCTATGGCCAACAAAATATACTCTAGAAGCGCAAGCTTTATGATCCCTGCATTACAGGCCTATGGTTGTGATATGATTATAGGACAATCTAGCCTGAAATCTGCTTACAATATGAAGATTATGCTCTTTTAACTTAGTACCTCTTGACATATCTTGACTAGATGCAGTAAGATCTTGTTAAGATTGCCTTTTAAACCTTATTTAAGTTTCTTCTGATGAAAATTATGCTTGCCTTTTCCTTCTTTTCATGTTTCTCAATAAACCCTGATTACAAGCGCGTTAGACTCTAATACTGGAAACAAAAAAGTGACTTCACATTATTCCAGTAATTCTGGGCAACCAACACAGAGAAAACACAGAGAAGAAAATACACTATAGAAATTAAACTTCTGCTCTTTACTCCACAACACAAATAAGAAAAAGATCCTGTTGAAACTTTAGTGCTGCTTTTACTCCACTTTCTTTTCCATGTGTTAAACACCGTTGGACCTGATAAATGGGATCATTTTGACTGAATTAAGTTCAACTATCTACTGGTTTTCCCCTGTGTCCTTAACTTCCTGAATAAAGCTTTTAATCCTTATTCTTGGTTGAAGTTTGGCCTCTTACTAAGTTTTTCCCTGATATGGAAAGAGTTGAAGATGTTTCAAGAGGATATTCCTCTATATTGCCTTGATAATGTAGTCATGCTGTCATGTGGCTGAAAGAGTTCCATAGGGATTTTCCTACTGTTTGGCTTGATAATGGCAAAGCATAAATAAGCTTGCCTAATAGGATAAAACATACAAATAAACTTAGTAACTTCTGAAATTGTGTGAGAGAACAAGAACAGAGCAAGTAGCAGCAAACTATGTGACAAAACCTCCAGTCAACTTTTCCAATATTAACATCAGCAATTAAAAAGGCAAGAATTCAGCAACCAATAAAAGGTGCAACTAAGTGTTTTGCTTATAAATAGCATTAAAAGGTGGTAGCACAGCAAAATCTGAAACCCCAAAGGCTGGTGTTTGGGCAGGTCAGAAATTGCCAGGTCTAATTGGGTTTTCTCTGGTTCAGGGTGGGTTTGGGTTGCTTTTTCGGGCAGGTCAGAAATTGTCACTTCTAATTGCATTTCTTTCATATATTTTTAACTTCGTAATTTTTTTTTTGTCGTTGCAATGTTGTTGTGGTACTAAATATCAATTATGATTCACTTGTGTGCATCTTTTTGAACTGGAGAGGATGTTCCCTTTGTCTTTTGTGTTTGTTGAGTTCTCGTTAGAAGTTTTTGAGTTGCACTCAATAATAGTGGATTATGTTGTGGAAATCAATTGTCATTTACAGCACACTATTTTGCTTGGGCAAACAAGACAACTGTAATTCAGATCTGAAAACTTTTGAAGTACCTTTTCTATGTACTTTTTGTAGCTCGTGTTTGATGGAAAATCAATTCATTTTACTTCTTCTTGTCCAGCTTGCAATATGCATTGAGAAGAAGCCCGAGTTAAATGAAGACTTTCATGATTGTATTGAAGGCAACGATCATGATTATGCTCATACCAAGGTTATTCAGTTGCTTTTGTCATACACTCTTCATTCTGTGTGTCTGCTTCATAATGTTTTAAAATAAAGTGTTTTCACCTTAGAATTATATGCTTTATAAATAAAATATGCAGGGAGAGGATCTAGTGAGCAATCAGACAACTAATATGCATGTTTCTGGAGAAAAGAGTGCTAAGCTTCGTGACAGGTGAACTAAGCAAGTGAGAGCTCCTTTGTTTTCTATGTAAACAATAGCTAGCTTAAGGGTATTTTTGAATGCTTTCCATTACAGTATTCATTTTTATACAAGTTCCTTAAAATTTCTCTTTGAAAAAATTTATAATTAATATTATACTCTGCTGATATTTTTTACCAAACTTCATCTAGTTTAGTCATTCCTAGGTGACAGAAGTTAAATAAGCAAAGTAAATCTGAAAACCATACTTGGTTTTGGTCTTAGTTTTTTAAAATTCCCTGTTAATGGACCTGACCTGACCAACAAGCATCACACACCTAATATAACACAATCTTTTATTTAATGTTTTTTTTTTTGGTAGAGTCAGTTTTATCATACTTATAATAAATTTCATATTTGTAATATCACACTCGATTTAATTAGTTTTTTTTGTCCCATAACAATTTTTTGCTTGGTTCACGTATGCATTTTTTTTTTCAAAATTTTAATTTTCTTAGTCCTGTATGTGGGTCATGGTACAGATAAATCTGACAACTCTGTTGTTTCTGCCTACATGTGTCCACCCCTTTGGTGGACACATGTAGGGTGTGTCATTCAATTATAATGAGAAAAAGAAGCAATCCAACAACAGTTGGCTATTTAAGTATAATGTAATTTGTTTTTGGTTTGTTTACCTAAAAATGTGTAGAACTGATCTTTATTAATTAATTTAAATTTAAATTATATTGTACAAGTTAGTAATTAAAAATATTTCAATAATAGCTTAATAACTGATTTATGTGGTTCAACTTCTTGGGTTTCATTCTGTTTGGTTAATTGAATGTTCACTCTTAAATGTTTGGTCATGAATTTAGTGGTGATCATTGATATGTTTATTTCAAGACAATTGTAACCCATGGCAATCGCATCTCTTGAGCTATGTCAGAGGATGGTTGTTTAGTTTTGAGGAGTATATATCCATTGGCTCTATGTCCTGTAAATGTCAATGCTGAGGCAGTTAATACTGAAAATATAGTTATCTAAACCGTTAAATTGGGATTGCTGATATTGCAGATAACTATCTTTGAAAAAAAAATGAGATTGCAGATAAGTGGTGTTCATGGATGGTTCGATTTAAAAATTCAGCCTTTTGTTTTGTTAGTAAGCCAAGAGAGCCATTAGTCATTCCTTGCAGTGATCATGAAATGAGTCATACTCTTGAAATGCAGTGCACATGCCATGGTTCTTATAGTAAATTATAAGAGTAAGCTTGTTCTCCTTTCACCAATAATGTGGTAGTGGTAGCCAGTCACTGTGGTAGTATTGCCAATATACGGTTTATCTCAATGAAGTTAGGCTTTTTTAGTGGTTTTGCTACGTGATGCTGATTCTTATTAGTGGATATAGTGAATATATATTTCAGATGCAATGAAGATGAACCTGCATTTGCAAATTGTTTGCTTCATTAACTTTGTTGTTTTACGCTTTATTTTGCATTTGTGACTTTTTGCTGTGTCATCTTGCCATTGATGAGACTTGGTTTTTTGTTTCTGCTGGATATAAAGGTCCCCTTTCTTTCTTGTGGAAAATATCTATGTATTTACGGAGTTGCTGTGACGTTGCTGTGACTATGTAAATTTATTGAATCAGGCCTCGCCCCTCTGAAGAAGAAGGGGCGTTTAGGGACGGGGGAATGGAACTTGATAGTGTTCTTGACTAGCATACATGGAAGCTAGCATGTGTTCTATCAAATCCTTTGAGTTTGAATGATAGGTCACTTTCAAATTACATATTTGCTTCACACTGGATTGGATAAAATTTATTTGACATGACCTTTTTCTTCTTTCTTTTGAGAGTGAAATATTTCTTTAAGGTACATTATAGTTGTCACTTTTGGATAACTCTTTGTGCACGTAATGCAGCCCATTGGCATGGGATGAGTTGCATGGGTCTAAAGCAGTGACAACGAAGTCTAGCATAAATAATGAAGATGTGTCACCTACTGCTCTAAAGTCTTCAGGTCTTACCAGGAGAGGATCAGCTGGTGTGGTGGAATCTATGATGCTTCTGAAGTCATATCAGAGCATGCATGCCCCTTTCACGCAGGTTTTCTATCTCTAGACTGCATAACATTATTTTTACAAACACTCTACAAAGTTCAATGTACAAGATACCTTGTATACATCTGTCAATTGTTATAGGATCCGCCCCTTATGACTGAAGACATGCACGAAGAACGATTGCAGGCTGTCGAAGCATTTGGTGATTCTTTTGTAAGTTCTAATTCTTTATTTGTGCTCATCTTTCTTCTTTTCAATGTCCAAGGTACACTAAATGTCACTGCTGCTACTTCTTTGACTTGAATTACGGACATAGTGCTCTTTGAATGTGTCAAATCATAGGGTGAATTACATCCATAATACCTCAATTATATAAATCGTAACAATTCAGTATTTCAAAGATTATTTGTAACACATCTTGAAACTAAGGACATAACTTCTTCAACAAAGGTAATGATGGATGTCCCAACCTACAATGAGCTTCAAACGGAGATAAAGTGCTGGAACATGCAATGGTCTAGGGGTACTTGGGTATCCAAAATGTAGGACCTCCTGATTCTCGTCATTTACCAATAATTCTCTTCGTCATAAGATTTTGAAACAAACAAAGAATGAGATACAACAATTGAGAGCACAAGTGAGTTTACTAACGAATACTACTCAACTCGGATGACAAAAACGGTGTACGCGTGAGATTGACAGTGCCAGAGCCAAGGATAGAAGTAGAGCCATCTGGTAAGGTGATTGAAGAAGGAAATGTGTGTGATTTGAAAGTGAAAAAGATACTAGATTTACCTGTCATATGGTCTGTGGCACCAAAATCAATGACCCACTAAGAGGAAGAAGAAGAAAGAAGACATGTATTGGTTTTACCTGTCTCACCAAGGGCAATGATGGACAAAGTGTTCTTTAATGCCTCTTGATACTAGGTAAAGTTTGCATACTCATATGTAGAGATTGTAATGGTCTGATTTGAAGATAAAGTACCATTTGTAGTTACAATATGGACTAAAATCCAAGAGACTTCTAATTTTTCTTTAGCAATTTTTGGCAGGTCCTTTTAGTGTGACCTTCACGACAATAGTAGCAAAGTACTTCCCATGTGGCCTAAATTCCAGCATTATGTCCATTATTACCACCACTTATGCTATTATTGAGAACGTGACCAACCAATTGATCTATTATTTTGTTTGACATGTGTGCTAGGCTATTGTGCAAATAAGACATGGGAACTAGTATCCAAACGGTATGAAGGACCTTAGTAAAGACCTTTTTAGAGATGTAATCTCAGTATTAGATAGAACCTTCGACTTAGGACCATCAAATTGAGGATTAAGGCCAACTAAAAATCTCATAATAGCCATCTGTTCAGTTGAGTTTGCTAAACTTTGATATCAGTACTAAAAGGCAACAATGAATTTAATTCATAAGTGTTTCGAATTCATGAAACAAATCTAAAGAGATTGATCATGTTGCTCAGGCTAATTGAATGCCTTTCAAACATAAAAAATGTTGGAAATATCTCCCTTATTAGAGAACAAAAAAGCCTAATATTCCATTAATTCTTCAACAAACTCGCAGCGAGAGACATGACCGACATACTCTTTCTCAATAGAGTTACGGATTTGCAAGAATAATTGAGCATCAACCCATAACGACTTACTACATGTCTCATCAATAGGAGGGTCCTCAATTAAATGATTATCCATAGAAATACTCCTTAAAATACAAACAAACATTCTTACTCCAGTCTAAATAATTATCTCCATTTGATTTTTCTTCAGTGATTTTAGACAAAATAGCAATAACACTAGGCATAACCATATTCTTCTACTCACCAACCATCATAAACACAAGAAATCATCAGCAAGATCAAAGACACTTAAATAGGGTGGGCAGTAACCAACCGGTAAAAAAATCACTAATTTCGGACCAAACAAACAGTAAATGAGAATCAATTAGAAAAACTTCTCAGACAGGCAAACAAACACCGCCGAAGTGACATCAAGACTGAGGCGACCACCAGAGAAGAAATTGGAGAAGGTGAGTCCATCGTTCGTGCCCGTACGTGGCACTGCGCGAAAAACTTGTTAGAGAAAGTCGGCTGTGCGTGACACTCATGTGCTACACTTCTACTGATTGTTCTTCAGGAGAAGGCTGAACTAAGGGTGGCGTTTCTTCTAGGTTGGGCGGTGATGAAGTAGTGATCACTCACAAGGGTGACCTAAATATTGCAGATACTCCCTAGGATAGACAAAATTCTCCAGATCGATTTTTAGGCTGTGATATCATGTGATAGAACAAGAATTGGAGAAATTGGTGTGTGTTAATTATGAAACAAGGTACATATGTATACACTTTATAGAGACTAAAATAGGAAGGGAATCAAACTATTCTTAAAATCAAGAGCAATTCCTAATTAGGCTAATATATTTACAGCCTATAATCTCTACATGTTTATAGTCCATATCTCCTATAATCCCGTAACAAAAAGAAACAAAAATATGAGTCTTACACATTTACAGCGTATAATCAAGCCTAGAATCACAATATTTACAATGTAATCACTAAAATCAAGTCTAGATTCTCAACATTCTCCCCCAAGCTGGAGCGTATATATTATATGCTCCTAGCTTGTTACAAATGTATTCAATCTAAGGTTTTTTTAGAGTTTTGGTAAAAATGTCTGCCGACTGATCATTTCAATTAGTAAAACTAGTAGCAATGCGGACAAATTCAATCTTTTATCTGATGAAATGACAATTTATCTCTTATATATTTTGACAAGATTTTAGACAATATATAATGTTGCTTGATTTTATCACAAATCAATTTCATTGGATTGATATTTCACCTTAGTTCTTGAAGTAGTTTTAACCAAACAAATTCACAAGTAACTTAGGTCATGACTCAATATTTTGCTTGTGCACTTGATCTTGCTACATCTTGCTTTTTACTTTTTCATGATATTAGATTTCCTACAATAAAGACACAATATTCTAAGGTGGGCTGTCTATCTGAAGGAGAACCTGCCCAATTAGCATTTGAATACCCAACATTAAGTTTGTCATTTTTCTTCATACAACAAACCTTGTTCTGGAGTTCCTTGATATATCTAAGAATGCGACTGCATCCCAGTGACTGTCACATGAGGCTTGAAGGAATTGACCGACCACATTATAAAAGAAATATTTTGGAGGAGGAGGAGAAATGTAGAGGGAGGAAGCATAAATTTTTTTGTTGATTATTGATATATATCTTTTGATAAACTTCTCACATATTATGCTAGGGGTTCACAAATTAGCTAACAATTCTTCTAAAACATAACAAAAGCAACTTCGCTTGATTATTCTCCTTTGCCCATGCCAATTCTATACTCATCCGTTATCCGAGTTGTTTACACTGCTGCCCTTGATTTTTCCTCTTGAGTCATTGCAATAAGGTGTTTCTTTTCATTCAAAGGATTAATTAAATAATTGTGGCATGAAAAAAGTTTAAATAATTTTGTAATATGAAAAATGACTACTTGTAGTTATTCCACTCGTAGTTATTCCATCAACCAAACCGTTAAAATCTGTTAACTAGTTCATCAGTTTCAGTTTTTGATTTTTAACCATTGACCGATAAGCCATGAATTCAAGAAAATATTTGTCCGCAATTCTTGTATTGATGAAGGTTAATTAATTTTTTTTATTCTTTGTCCTAAAGAGTTTAATAAAATTCCTTTGATGGAGTTGATAGAACATCATTATGGGAGTTGATGCAGGAAGATATAGGAGAGATCATAATTGTAAATCAATACAAATAAAGGAGACACCATTAACCAAGAAATATTGTCAGCAAAAATCCATTTGCAATACCAATGAATGTAACGAAGTTGTGGTTCTACGGGCTTTGTCATATTTTTCTTTAAAGCTGATTACTTATTGTGTTTGAACTTGAACTATCACCTTGAGTCGTATAAATTGTAAGTTGTTTAGGGTCGAATTGGAAATAGACTTGAAAAGGAAATAATTAATGACATATAAAGGATATTGGACTGATTATGCAAAAACACACACAAAAACAGGTCATTGATGATAATTTATGAAAGAAATTTGGCTGAATTTATGATTTAATGGCCAAGTTAGAAAGTCCTATAACCTGTTTTTAATCATACACTTAAATGGAATGACATTCTTGCTTGACTACCACAACAATTGGTTGAATGGCTACTAAACTGTGGAGACAGTATAATTTTTATTTTTTATACTTATTTATTTGTTTATTAAATTATTTTGTGACATATTGAAGCTAAGTTGTACTGCTAAAATAGCTGGTGATCATTGGTAAAATTAAGCTCCATCTTGTGCTGGAAAGATTATGCATTATGTTTTATACGTACCTAATATTTGGCAAGTAAATAACCATTATTCAGCTTTTGTCTTTTAGGTTGAGAATGAGAATTAGATTCTAGTATTTACATTTACCTAGAATATTTAGATAGTCATTCAACTATGTAAGCACTCTACCATTTTGTTGCAGAACTTTTCTGCTCAGTTGGAGAGAGATATCTTATTGTCAGGTACTATGCTTCAAATTTAATTTATATGAATTATCTGGTAATGTCAATTTGTTTTGCACTTTAATTGCTGTTATCTGCTAATGTCAATTTGGGGGAAGGTGCTGAATACTTACTTGGGTTGTTTTCCACATTTTACTCTCATGACTATTCCATTTGCTTAAATGTTTGTGAAATTTCAAATGTGTTTAGTTTCTCTCCACCTATTAAAGATTCTCAATCAATAACATTGAAAATTTTATATTAGACATGTCTGCATTCAAAGCAGCAAATCCTGATGCCATTTTTGAAGATTTTATTCGGTGGCATTCTCCTGGAGATTGGGTGAATGATGAAACATCAGGAAGTGGACCATCCAAAAGTTTAATAGACTGTTTGAAGGATAATTGGCCTCCTCGAGGCCAGCTTTCACAACGAATGTCTGAGCGTGGAAACTTATGGCGAAAACTTTGGAATGATGCGCCGGTTTTGCCAACTTCTGAGCAAAAACCACTTCTGGATCCAAATCGAGAAGGAGAGAAGGTTCTTTTTCCCCTATCTCTCCATCTGCAATTTCTGTGTTGGAAAGTGAATTGAAATTATGTTTAACAGTTATTTCTTTTTATTTATGGCATTCAATTTATATGTTTTAGGATTTAAAGCTCTTAAGGTCCTTGAAAAGATTAGTAGATGTAAATATTTTACAAATGGTGTGAATGGTGCCAAATATATTCGTCCATGACTTTGTTACAAACTAACCCTTCTGATTGCCCCGTAACTTATCATTCTTCTGCCTAGAAATGGCTGATAGTTTTTAGCTCCCACAAACTGAGAACTTAACATGAACACGTTCAGCATAGCAAAGCAAAAGGTAGTGATGCTTGCATGTTAGTCTTTTCTAAATAAAAAAAAATTGTGTTGGGTGGAGCCCTTGGATGAGTGTTTTAGTGTTTGAGCAGTGAGGGAGGCCAGAGGCGTAGACTTATGATTTTGCATCTATTTCAACCCGAGTGAAAAAGGTTAAACCTAATGCTGTGATGTCAAAGTGTCGTTGGTCTAGTAGTTCAATTGTCAAGTGTCTGCCTGGTACATCAGGGACTGGGGGGAACATTAACATCCCTCTTTGCTCCTCCCTTGATAAAAGGTGTAAATTTGTTATCTTCAATTCTTTACTAAGTTCCCCTCCCTTTCATAGGTTGTCCTGAAAACTAATTCTAATTTGTTAGCGGTAACTTGTATGTAAGATGATTAGGGCAATGATGAAACCCATACTTAAAACTGCTATCAGGGCACTTCTCATATGATATCATTATACACGTTTCTGTGAAAGCATGTGTATTTTCTGAAGTGTACCCCTTTTTGTCTAAATGACACAACGAAGGACAATCTATGGGCATCTTGAATTATGGGGAAGTACTAGTACTATGTATGAGGAGTGCCCCATTTAGCCTAAATATCTTAGTGTCCGTTTGGTTCACTGATTACTTAAGCCATAGGATTAGTATTAATCCTAGGTTGAGTTAAGCCATAGGATTAATTAAATTAACCCTTGTTTGGTATAAATATTGTAATACTAATGTTAACTAATCCAAATTCGTAATCTTATGTTTGGTATGAATGATTAAGTAATGGGATAAATTAGTAGGACAAATAAATTACTTAAATACCCTTTATTCTGTATTTAAAAATTATTGCCTCAGTCCTATGTATCAAATTGAGTTCATATTTTCTTATTTATCATTCTCAACACATATTTTTAATCTTCTCTATACTAATTTTGGGTTTGGGTTTCAATCACTATTTTTACTTTCAGTTTTTATTTTTATTTTTATTTTTATTTTTTATAAATTTTATTCTTTATGTTGCATATTATTACATTTTTTTTTCAAGTTGATTGAAAGCAAATGAGATGGACTGAAAATTCTCCTTTGCACAATCCAACTTATCTCAAAAATATGTTGGTTTTGGTTTTTTTTTTTTAGTATTTTATTATGCCTTTTTTTTGGTGATATATGTGAATTTTTTCTTCAGCATTTGATGAGTGTGAATTGGTTCATTGTCTTGGAAATTGTTAAAGAAACTATAGATCGGAGTGTCTGTAATGTTTTCATAATTCTGAACTGGTAAGGATAGGTAGTGTTGGATTTTTATATTTTTGGTTTTGAAATAGAAGTGGAAATCACAATGAAATAGAAGCAGAAATCGCAATTACTTTTAAAAAAATTAAATTTAAAATTAAAACTAACATAAGTATGAAATTAAGGACCTCATTCACTCCTATTCTCGTCTTTAATTTTTAATTTCGCAGGTAAAAATGAAAAGTGAATTTAGTTAAGGCTAATTTAGGATTTTTAATTTTGTAAATGTAGGGATTAGTAATCCCATAAGAATAGGATTAGTAATGACATGGGGGAGGAGTGTTTTTACTAAGCCTGCTGCTATGGGTTAACTGAGCCCATGGGATCTTAGTAAGCCATATTTCATTTTTCAAACCAAACACGGGATTAATAACTAATCCTATGGCTTAGTTAAGCAATCCCATGTACCAAATGAGCCATTAGTGTTTAAAATGCTCCTTTTCCCCCAAGCAGTATATATTTTCATCAATATATACTTTCTTCTATCCCGGATTTATCTCTATTTTGATACTTCAATTTTATATGAATTTTAAAGTTTCTTCATTACCTGGAGACATTATGGCTTAGTTAAGCAATCCCATGTACCAAATGAGCCATTAGTGTTTAAAATGCTCCTTTTCCCCCAAGCAGTATATATTTTCATTAATATATACTTTCTTCTATCCCGGATTTATCTCTATTTTGATACTTCAATTTTATATGAATTGTAAAGGTTCTTCATTACCTGGAGACATTAAGGCCTCACCAACTGCTAGAGCAAATGGTTTGTACTGCATTTAGAGCATCAGCTGACACACTGAATCAGACTAATTTTGGAGGCTTGAAGCAGATGACAATGAAAATTGAACAACTTTACCTTACTATGGTACCTATGTTAAGGCCTCTGCAGAGTAAATCCTCTCTTCCTTTTTCTTATTATCTATCGACAATTTACACTTCTTTGCGAGCATGTGTTTTGAAATTTGGCATCCTTCATGTGTATCAGCAAATAATATATCTGGAGACAGAGAGACATTTGAAGACCTAAGACGGCTCTGCATCATTTTTGAACATGTTGAGAAGTTACTTACCCTTGCAGCTTATCTTCATCGCAAGTTCATGGAGGCACCACGTCTCTCTCAGGAAATCTTCACCAATTACTATAACTTCTATATTCCAAGAATGGGAACAGGATCCTTAGTTGTCAATCAAAAGGTAAATTCTCTCTGTGCTATTTAATCTGTTTCTACTTGTCTATGTGCCAAAAAAAAAAAAAAGCAATATATAAGTTCAAATTCATGGGTATCCATCCTCCCTTGAGTGATGACTTGTGGAATTTATTTTGACCTGTGTATTATTAATTGAAGTCGAGAACCTTTAAGCTGTTCTCTTCATCAGAACAAATATTCATAACTTGAATGTGCATACGGTGGATCTGTTGTCTTTACATAGGAGTTCAATGTGAGGCAGAAAGTAAGGATGGAAGAAAGAGAAGTCATATCGAATATGTTTGAACCGCCTAGTGCCAACCAGTCATGGAGAAAAGTGTTAAGCATGGGTAATCTTCTGAATGGTCATGAGCCCATTGCTAGGGAAATTATATTCTCTTTGCGTGACAGCTTGAGAAATCATCATTATGCTGCCCTAACTCCGAAGGGCCTTAAACAAGAAATAGAGACTTACAGGATGTATGTATATGGCACCTCAAATGATCTTCGAATAGCTCTTTCTGTTACCTCATATGATTAAATTTTAATGATTCATATTACTTTTTTATGAGGTTAATGATTCTATTTATGTAATTCAGTCAATCATCACGGGGCATTTGGAATTTTGCATTACAGCATGGAATAGAATTTGAATTCACTTAAGTTAGTATTTCAAATATTCGTTTTGGTTCTATTTTATGCTTTTTATTGAGAACATAGTATAGATGCTATTAAAATTTTGGTTGCTGTGAAATGAAGTTGTGTTATGAGTTTCTTGATGTACTGAGTACTATCCTTGTAATATTTCATTAGCAATCTATGTAATATATAAAGAAGGATCTGTTTCAAAGCACTGTAGGTACTATGGTGATCTGACAAAAAATCTCTTCCAAGAAAACGTCGTCTTTTCTAACTTCACACATCCTAAGCCCTTTTTTTTGTCTTTACGCACCCTAAGCCCTTGTCCCTCTCCTCTAGGGAATTTTACCTACAGTATTCCAATTATATAACTAATAACAATTCAGTATTTGAAAAATTATTTGTAATATAAAAGTATTTAAATTATGTAAATCGTAACAATTCAGTATCTCAAAAATTATTTGTAATATAAAAATGTCAATTTTTATTTTGTAATATAAAAGTATTTTAATTTTTATTTTATAATTAAATAATACATTCATTTTTAACTGTTAGTATTTTTAACATAAGTATAATATAAAATATCTATATGAGATAAATTTTAATAAAAATAAAATTAGTTATAAAATACATATCAGATAAATTTTAATTTTGTTCACTGGATATTATAATTAATTTTATTTTTATTAAAATTTATCTGGATATTTCATGTTATATTTCTGTAAGAAAGACTAAGAGAGTGTTTGAGAGTGCTGTTGAGTGTTCTAAAATCAAATTTTGAATTTTTTTATATAATTGACTAATTTTTTAATTTTTTATGAATTGTTTTTTTTTTTTTCAAATCGGCTTCTGAAAAAATATATAGTTAGTTATCTTTGTCTACTAAAAATATTTTTCAAAACTTAAAAAAGTTAAAAATATAAGTTTTTTTTCCGAAAATTGTTTTTTTTAAACACAATACTAAACGATCTCTAATATCTGAAAATATAAGTACTATTTAGTTATAAAATAAAAATTAAAATACTTTTGTATTACAAATAATTTTTGAGGTATAAAGTTGTTACAATTTACATAATTTGAGTACTTTTGTACTACAAATAATTTTTGAAGTATTGAGTTATTACAATTTATATAATTGAGGTACTGGTGACGAAATTCACCCCCCTCTCCTCTTGTTGCCTTCTCCTCTTAGGCCTTTTCTTCTCTTGCTTGATTATCAATTGTTGATTGTCGGTCGCTTGTTTGTAACCCTTATTCCATCCTAAACCTCGTGATTCATTTACCAGAACCACCTCTTCTTTCTCCGATAATATCCTCCTAAGTCACAAATTCTAGGGTTTCGGTGGCCTTCTGTTTGGGTGGGCTATCATTTTCTAGCTGTTGTTATACTTGTAGGAGTGGTGAAAAGTGCCGTATAGGCGGGCTATCATTTTTTAGCTGTTGTTATACTTGTAGGAGTGGTGAAAAGTGATAAATTACCAGAATATGTGAGAAAGTGAGCTATAAAAGTAATTGATTTTTATGGAGGGACGTTTACTATAAGTGATATGGACGAAAGCTAAATGAATCTCAAAAGGCTATCCAGATCTTGCTACTACCCAAGCTGTGAAAGGGATGGAATGAAACTCATCTTCAACTGACAAAACCAATAATGAAAGTATTACTAGTTAAGAAAGCAACAAAAGAACCCATAAATTAATGATCATAGGTCTACAAAAAATCACAAAACCTTGAAGGGCAGTCATAATTCTAAGCCTATTTGCGAATAACATCAAGAATATCATCAATATATTCTACACCTTCAGTATAATGGCTTTAAACCCAGTTATTACCAATCCCAAATCCACTAAAAAACAAAGCTATTAGGCCTAAAAACCTTACCATACAGACCAGTACGGACACTGACTGTAGTATCGGGCTCCAAATCAATGAGCAGCTCACAAGGAATAAATCTACCACGAAAAACTTCATAGTAGTAGACATCAACACACTCTAGCCGAAGATTTGAAGTCCCAAGTCTTCATAGTCGAGGAGATTTTACATGTATGAATAAAATAGATATATTAATGATAAATTTTATCTTTGAACTATTTATTTAAAATATTAAGATAAAAACAATTTTAATTAATCTTTACATATTAAACAATTATTGTAAATATTTTTTTATAGATAGATATTATGATTAAAGCAATAAATATTTATATATAAAAATATATTATATTTAAAATATTATATTTTATATATTTATTATCTTTTTTAATAATAAAATAACATAAAAATATCGACAGGAAAGGAAGTTGTGGCTTAAGTGATATTAATATAGTGCAAATAATGGAAGAGATAGGAAAAAGAATAGTACTTGCTCAACTTCCAACACCCTAGCATCGACTCAAGAATATCTAGATTTGCATGCAAGAGTTTTGCTGTGGAAACTTTCATGAACTATAAAATTAAACAACATTAATTTCAAGTTGCCGGCTTAAGTAATTGAAATATTTATGTATATTATTAAGAGTTTCATTTATTAGAAAATAAATTAGTAAGAGTAATAGCTCCTCTGGCCTCCCTTCAATTTTATGTTCACTTCACTCTAACATGCAAGACATTTCTTGCCCCATCCAAGCTTTCATGTTGACATACAATATCATTTGACACCTAAAATTAACTAGACTGAAACCATACTCTGTCATAGAAGTCTTGGATTCACTCGATTAAGAAAGAGAAAAGCTTACATCTTCACATTTTTACTCTCAATTGTCTTTTTTGGCTAAGATAGAGAATGAAAAAAATTAAGAGAAGACGAATAGGTTTTGGGTGGCTTTAAGCAAATTAACAGATGACAATCAGAGAAAAAAGGAAATAAAAATGACTTTGGGTTTGTGAAAGAAAGAAATAATAATTATTTTAAAACTTCTATAGTCTTCCTTTTTCTTAATAAAGAAATGGAAACATGTACATCTTATACATCATAATTAAGAAAAAGATTAGTTGCATGTACACCAAATGTCAACGCATATGAAAATTTAGATTAATTAATTTTAATTATTTGGAAAACTTCTAATTTAATCCTTAATCTTTTTACTTTTTTTAAGAAATCAGACCTTAGATTTTTTTTTTTGGTTCATTTTTAAGCCCTAAATTCGTTCTTCAATATCGTCGTCCACCCATCCAGGTTCCTTCTTCTTTGTCGTTCTCTCTATGTTTCATTGTGCGTATAACATTATGTTAAAATATTTATATTATTTGTATATTTTGCATTAATAAATATTATATTTATTTATTTGCTTAATATTATTATATTTATATGTTATGTATTTATTTTGTTATTTTGATTTTTATAGTAACTTTTATAGCCCGACGCAACATGAGGATAACTAATTAATACTATAATAATCCTCATAATTATATTAATACCAAATATGAGTAGGGTTTAGTTTTCCTTTTCTTTTAACCATTTATCATCATTTAGTGATGGCAAATCAAGGTAAATTTTTTGTTTGGAGTTGAGAAGGTGAGGGTATTTTAGTTTTTTGGTTACATATATTCATTTATAATTTATAGATAGGTAGATCTAGACTTGATAAAATGTCAAAGTTCACATTTTTTCTTTGTAATTTAGCTTTTTATTTGTTTATACTTAATGTAATTAATTAATCTATACTGTATATGGATATGGAAATTTTTTTTTTTAATTACTCATAAGATGGGAAAATTTTCAAAAATGGAAAAAAAATTATAAAAATACCCACAATTAATGTTTTTTTTTTCAACATTACTGAAAAGCATGCAAAAATAATTACAATAGTAACGAAATCTGAAAGTCACCTCAAAATGTGTTCATATGATATATTTTTGAAATACTTTCGGTATGCTTTGGACATATTTTGACTCAATTTTCACACAAAAAAAAAGTAACCAAAGAAGAAAAATAAGAATTGAATCTTTAAGAAGAAAAAGAAAAAGACGAAAAAGAAGAAGAATTGAATTGAATCTAAATTCAAAACATCACAAATTCTCGAACAAATAACTTTCAATTTATTGTAAAGCATTGGATACCTATAGGAATATTTTGGGTATAACATGAAAATACCTTAAAATTTTTTTAGGTATATCTGGAGAATACATTGAATATACTTTGTGAATATCCTAGTTCATTTTTAACCAAAACAGAATAACGAAAAGAAGAAGAAATGAATAATTAATTAATCATTTAAGGTTTTTGTTGGCCTTGTGTTATTCATTATGGACCATTAAACACGATTCGTATAGTTCATTGTATAGCCTTGAGATATACATTTGGTATACTTTAAAAGTAATTTAGGAATTTCTTGGAAATATCTGGAGAATTTCTTTTGAGTACCTTGAATATACTTTCATAATACTTTATGGAATTCCATGAGAATATTTTTGGAATACTTCGGGTATAATTTAGGAATACCACAAGCATACCTTGATTTAATCACACAGAAAATTCAATAAAGAATCAAGAAGAAAAGATGACCTTAATCTACAATTTAGATAAAATAATACTCCATGTTACATACAAGATAGTTAACTAAAAAAAGAAAAAAAAAAGAAATCACGTTTGGTTGTTGCATTCATAGATTCAATTTAGCAGTTTTTTCTTCACGATGATTTTCAAACCCTAGCAGATATTCCATAGTTTAATTCAATTGGTACTAATTTGCTCTTCAATGATAACACTAGTGGCAACATTTTACAGTTCGAAATTGGCGATTCAGATCCTTAAATGAATTTTTACATTTCTTGACTCGATGAATGGAATCAGTAGGTTCAACTTCATTCAATGACAATACCTTCGAAATCAGCGGTTGTGAGTCCGAAGGAAGCTATCGCAACATTGAAAGTTGTGGAGGCGAGTAAGAAGAATGCTTCTCCTAGAGTATGACAATATAGGAGTGTAAGGGGGAGAGTGAAAAAATTGAAGATGGAAATGAAAAAAAATTTGGTAGAAATGAAAAAACAGAAAACTGTCAGTAATTTTGAAAAGAAAAATTAAGAATCATTAATCGGAAAAAATTCTTCAAGAAGATACATCCAACAAAAGTAGAGATCCAAGACATGGAGGGACCTCAATACTGACAAAAGGACAAGGAAAATTCAATGATTCCCTAACTAAAGTATGAGCCATATAATTAGGCATTTTGCTTAACACAAGTCACTATAAAACCTTGGTTATTGTATAAAACTATAATCTCACCAAATTCTAACAAATCGGCATAAATAGCCTCAGATCTTACGGCATCTGCGATGATTTTTGCATCATCCTCCAAAATCACCTGAGATAAACCCAAACAGCAAAAAGAGTGCCTCCCTTCCTTAACATCACAAATACCCAAACCATTTAGTAAAACAGTGCACAAAATGTCCCAAATGATCCCTAATAATCATGGGATTCTTACAAAAATGCTAAAAAGTGCCTAAATATTTATAAAAATATTACCCCTTAAAATTATTTTTTAAAATGTCAAAATACTAAAGTTTTTCAAAAATGTCAAAAGCGGCTAAAAATATTACAAAGATATCGAACTCAAAGTTTATCAAATATTTATCTAAAGTTTACTAGAAAATAAAAAAAACTTGAAGTTATACGAGATTTATCCAAAATTTACACAAGATTTATCCAAGATTTACTTAAAGTTTAATTAATGTTTACTAAAAAATAAATGAAAGTTAAAATTATCCAAGTTTACCAAAAATTTACCTAAAATTTATCAAAAATTTAACAAAAGTTTACCAAAAAAATTAGTGAAAGTTAAAGTAACTCCAGATTAACTAAAGATATATTACAAATTTACCTAAAATTTATGAAAAATCGACTCAATGTTTACCAGAAAACTAGTGAAAATTGAAGTTATTCAAGATTTTCCAAAGTTTACCTAAGCTTTAATAAAGTCAATCTTTCAACTAAAAATTATCAAAGATCTATCCAAAATTTATTAAGATAAATAACTTTAAATAAGTTAATTAAATACAAATTTACATATTTTTTTTAGTAATTAAGTTAATTAAATAATAATTAAGAGTAAAATTGGAAAAAAAAAAAATCAGAAGTCGGTTTTGGTGAAATTTCCTCGATAATCATACCAACTCCATATTTATTCTCAACTCGAAAAATAGTAGAATCCACATTACACTGGCTTGGACCAATGAACAACAGCAGCTATGTTATTTACCCGCCCATTATCATCATTCGATATGAAATTTAAAGTTTGCAACCAATCATATAACACATATAAACCACTATAAACAGCATGTCTAGGTTGCAGCCGAGTAGCTGTCCGAAGTATTGCATTTCTTTGACACCAAATCCCTCATAAAATAGCACCAAAATTTAACAATTAATACAAATATTTGGAATATGCATACCTCGATTGACGAGTTGTTCTCTAATAGGTAATTCTTCATTTTTGGAGGGATCTTCAATGCCCAAACCCCAAAGCTTCTTCCATTCCCAGGGACATGATACGGATTAACATGATTCTTCAACTCCAATGCAACTCTATAACCCCACTTCGACATCATATGAACCATTGTTGGCATAATGCCAAATTCGCTGATCACCAATATTCCTTGTTGAGAGAGGTATGCTACCAATATTTCTGACATCAGTATCCAGAAAATTGTCTTGCAACAGTTCTACATCCCATTCCAAGCATCCAAATATCAAGTCATTAGCTACCAATTCTTCTAACTCTGGAATTACAGGTGTAACAACCCGAAAATTATGCGAACTTTTCACCCAAGGATCATCTCATACATTAATCCCAAGCCATTTCCAACATTCCACCTTGTACCTTGCTCCATCAATGCTTTGAAAGTCGTAATACTTTTCCAAGTGAAGCTCGATTTTCAGCCTATCTGAGCTTTAAAAAAATCTCCATGAGAGAACTTTAGCTTTGAAGATCTGACTTACCAAAGAATTAGGCTCAGAAATGAGCTTCCATTCCTGTTTCCCAAACAACGCAAGATTGAAGCACTGAATATGGTGGAACACCATACCTCCAAGCTCTTTCCCCACACATAACCTTTCCCAAGACTGTCAGGCTATACCATGCCTACCATCCCTTCTGCTACAACACCAAAAAGAATTCATCGCTTTTTGAAGCTCATCTGCTAAGGAAGAAGGAATCAAAAAGGTGCTCATACAATAAATTGAAATAGCCCGATTGTATTTCCAAATTTAAAAGGTGAATTTTATCTTCCTTTTACTCCCACAACGGCAAGCACAAAAGCAATTGACATTTCCCTTTTACTTAAGTGATCCTTTTCATTATAGGAAAATTTTAAAAAATGGTAAAAAGTGTTTAAAATATTACAAAAATATCTCAAACTTAAATTTTTTTTAAAAAATGTTAAAAAATACCTAAAATATTGCAAAATCACTTGCACTCAAAAGTCAACCCAAAGCACACCTAATGTCTACTACCAGAAATCTATCAAAGTTTATCTAATATTTACTAAAGATCTATTAGGGATATACCAAAAACCTACCCAATGTTTATTTTGTCTACTATGACAGGTTTACCGAAAGTATACCAGAGATCTACCCAAAATTTAACAAAGACCTATTTGAGATTTACCAAAGATCTATCCGAGATTTACCCCCTACATCTACCATGATGAATGTCTATTGAAAGTATACCGGAAATCTAACTAAGATTTAATAGAGATCGACCACAAATTTACCAAAAAGAAGAAGACTTGGATTGAAAATTCATACTGCCTATAATATCTTTCTTTGCACCAAAAGTTTGACCAATCATTGAACACAATAAAAAATTAACCATAATTTCAAAAAATTGTAAGATTTTGAGGACCCTAATTTAATTGATCTGCATGGCAGCTAAGGAGGCGGTATACCGGATGAATACAGGAATTTAGAAACAGAAAAAGAGAAATTACTAAAATTTCTCGGGAGGATTTCATTCTTGCGGTGCCAGAACGAATCCATACAATTTGCTCGTTATACTCTTTATCGAAAATCTCCAGACTTCCTATATCTGCATGTTCAAAGGCTCTGAAAATTGTATCAGCTTCTTCAAGAAGAGATCGCAATTCCTCAACAAAAAGGCCGCGACAATCGATCCTGACAGCCGACCTTTCTCCCTGTATCTCTCTTGTGTGTTTGGATAGTGAAAAAGAAGTGTAAGTGGAAGATGAAAATAAAATATATATAAAAAATAGCTAAAATTTAAAAGTCAATTTGATAAAAATGTAAAGAAAAAAAAATGTAGGCATTTAAAAAAACAAAAATGGTTAATGGCGTAAATTTCTCTTCATTATTTTGGCCAACCATATTATAACATAAACTGAAAACATAAACCTCAACTCACCATTCATTTGCTTTTCAACAAAACATAAGATACAAAATAAACAAATGTGTCCATAAAACATAATGATGCCAAAATAAAATGGTAAACCAAAGGATGTCTGATTTCACTAAAAATAGTGACGAGGATCTGATTTATGATCTCAAAATATATTTGCCTATAATATCAGGACTATAGCAGTAAGACAAAAACAATGTTGACAGATGAGATGGTGTCAGCTACTACTGCCAAATTGCTTTTGAATGTCCTTGAAAGATATGGTGGCAGATCCCCTTCTTTTGGCCTGCTGCTGTGAAGGATGTTCCCTCCAACCTGTCATGTAGATAACCTGCAATGCCAACAGCAGTGCAAGAAATAGTTGTCACATGTTACGTCACACTTTCATATAATACTCAAGTGAGACGCTTCATTACCTTTTAGTCCTTTTAGATTACAACTTTAAAGAGGCAAAATTAGATAATCCTCTCATTTTCCTCAGCCCTCCGATAAAGAAAATTTTATTTCCATTAAAACACTTTCGATACTTCAGTATTTATTTATTTTTTTTCTGTGCACCCCATGATTGGTTCTGATTAGAAAAAATAGCATGGAAAGGATTATCATACAACATGCGATGAGCTCTACTAGCTTAATGATGATAATTCATTAATCCTCACTAACAAAGAAAATATAAATAAGCTTACATTAAGAACCTTCCACCAATCAAATTTCAATAGTTTGAGACCAAAAATTAAAGTAATAATGAACAGCAGCTAAATTATTATAATTTCATAACAATCTCATACTTTGTCAATCATAATGAGTCTAACATATTCAACATAGATCTCTAGAGAATGTTTGAATTAGTGTAGCTAGCATAAAAACATGTTATAAATTTTACTATCACAAGAACAAATATCTCCAGTGAATAAATATTTCCAGGCACCACACAACACTCACCTGGAATGTTGCTGGGATTGTGCCATCTTCTGCTGCAAACATTGAATCATAAATTGCTGCAGTTGCCAGGGCTGTTTCTTGCTTTAGGATCTGTTCAGTTCAAAAATAAATTAAACTCTCCAACGAAGACATGAAGCTAACTTTATGTATCATTAAGGCTATGTTTGGATTGAAGGATTTCAAATGAGAGATTTTGAACAATTCAAGGATTTAGGCTAAATTCATCATTTAACTACTTAAAAGAGTTCAAAATCCATGGATTTTGGAAAATATCTCATCGATCAAAATCCTTCATTTTTATCTCCTAGATGGAAAAGTTCAAAATTCACGAATTTTTGTCAATAAAGAATTGCTGCTAGATTTTTTTTATTCCAAGATTATTCCTAATAAATTAGTAATATTCCAAAACCATCTTTAATCCAAAAAAAGTAAAAATCATTTTTCTTTTAATTTCAAATTATTATTATTTTGTTTTTGCTTAATATAGTATTAATATGCATTAAATTATTAGTAAAAAAATTTTTTTAGCAATGTAATTAAACATTATAACATAAAATAACTTTATTTTTTTTATTTTTCAACTCTTAAAATAACTAATTTTATTTTTAAAAAATTTTTAAGTATATAGTGAAATGGATTATATATGCGTAATTAATAATACATTATCAATATTTAATAAAGGGTAAAATTGAAAATTAATTGTTAAATCCATGGATTGTGGTTATTGAACCAAATATAAGTATAATGGGTAATTATATCATCAATCCAAGGATTTTATAATCAAACTAAACAATGGAATTTTTAAAATCCATGGATTTTAAAATCCCTCGATCCAAACGGAGCCTAAGAGATATTAGCATATAATCAAAGCTTCTAAAGTTGCAAGTCTTACAATATTCCTTTGCAGAAGAGCATTAGTTTCACCCATTGTACGTAGATGCTCTATCAGCTCCAGAGCTATACCCAAGAGTGAGCAACACAGTTAACAAACAAAGAAAATTATAGAGAAAAGAATAAACACAAACTTATATAAGTACATTAAGACACAGAGAAAAAGAGAGTTGGCTGGCTTGCTGGCTGTTGAGGGAAGAGGTTACTCGTCATTTCATATGGCTTCAAATGAAACTGTATTATATATTAACTGGTATACAGCAAAGTTGCACTTTTCACTGCTTTAAAAGTTACGCCGAAGAGAAAAAGAAAACTCAGAATTTATTTTCAACGTTATGTTTCAGTCATTTTTCTTCCATCATGTAAAAAAATAATTAAAAAAAAAAATCAAACCAATCTTTCAAATGAAACATATAAGTCAGCCTAAAATCAAGAAGTTGCAGGTTCAGGGTCGGCTAGCAGCCATTTCATGCAAATTGATGCAGATGAAGCTCTGAATCAAGATGCTGATGTTGCCGAATGGAAAAATAGGCACTTGTTGGAGGTAGCTTGGTCACTAGTGTTTAGTATAAATCTTTCAAAACCTTATTGCGGAAATGTCATTCTTACAGCAGTGCATCTTGTTAATAGAATGCTTCTCTCAAAGCTCTTAAACTATATTTCCTATAATTGTTTGTCTCCTTCCTATAGAGCTTTTGTCTTGTCTGATTATTCTGTTTCTATTCCACAGGATTGGAAAGAGGTTTACAGGGGACCAAAATGATAAAAAGCAATGGTTGAAGAGATGAAGGCTTTTGGCAAAAAAAGAAACTTGGGAACTTGTTACTACACCGGAGAAAAGTTGGTAAGGTGCAAATGGGTGTTCACTGAAAAATATAAGGCTGGTGTTCTCTTGAGAGATACAGAGCTAGATTGGTGACCAAGGGGTTTACTCAGACTTAAGGAGTAGGATACCAGGAGACATTTGCTCCTGATAGAATCAGAATCTTGTAATCATGTGCACCTAATCTAGATTGGGAATTACAGTAGATTGATGTTGAAACTGCATTCCTGTATGGAAATCTAGAGGAGAAAGTGTATATGGAGATTCTTACAGCATTTAATGATGAAAAAACACTAGGCAAAGTATGCAAACTAAAAAGGGTCTTATATGGGTTGAAGCAGTCTCTCGGCACATGGTTTGATGAATTCAACAAGGCTATGATCTCCTTTGGATATCAACAGAGTAAGGTCAATCATATCTTACTAATTAAGCACTATAAAAGTAAGATCACACTTCTGATTGTTTATGTTGATGATGTAGTAGTGAATGATGAAGATACATAGGAGATGGCTAGACTCAAGAAATGTTTAGCTTGAGAGTTTGCGATCAAGGGTCTAGGAAAGTTACAATATTTCTTAGGGATAGAAGTTGCTAGATCAGAAAAACAAATCTTTATTTCTCTAAGGAAACATATAAATTTCTTAGAATTAGCATGTTGGGATGTAAACCTACAAAATCTCCTATTAAGTCTAGTCACAAACTATACACAAAAGTTAATATGTCAGTTGACTTAATGAGATATCGAAGTTTGGTTGAGAAATTGATTTAACTCTTAATATACCAGACCAGATATTACATATACGATCAACTTGGTTAGTCAGTCTATTCATGATGCTCACGAGTTGCATTTGCAGGCTGTTTTTTACATTCTCCGATAAGTGAAGTTTGCATTAGGAAAAGGAATTCTATTCTCCAAACATAGGCACATTCGGAAAGAAGCTTTTATAAATGCAGATTGGGCTAGATCTCCATATGATACGGAAGATCAACATCTGGACATTGCACATTTGTTGAGGCGAAACTTAGTCACTTGGAGAAGCAAGATGCAAAGTATGGTTGAACGGCCAAGTGCTGAGGCTTAGCATAGAGCTATGACTCAAATGGTTTGTGAGCTCCTCTGA
The DNA here is from genome assembly GCA_949630135.1 of Balakata baccata. Taxonomy (NCBI): domain Eukaryota; kingdom Viridiplantae; phylum Streptophyta; class Magnoliopsida; order Malpighiales; family Euphorbiaceae; genus Balakata; species Balakata baccata. Next base: position 54,248 of record CATIWF010050685.1, read on the forward strand.
CTTAGAAAATCATTAGAGGAATTAAAGTTGTCAGAAAAGGACACTTTATCCTTAGTTTGTAACAATTATACTGTCATTAGTATAGCTCATAATCCAATGTAGCATGAGAGAACAAAGCACATAGAGATTGATCGGCATTTTCATAAAAGAGAAGATAGCAGATGGTTCTCTAAATTTATCTCATGTGAAGTCAGACAAACAGCTAGCAAAATGTGTTTACTAAAGGACTCACTGTCAAATTTTTTCATACAATTGTCTACAAGCGGCGCATGCGTGATATCTATATGCACCAACTTGAGCCAGACTGTTAACAAGAATATTCAATTTCCACTTAAATCTTGTAAAGAATTTCTAGATTGTAGGAGATTTTCCTAATTAGGCTATAGTTGTTAGTACATAAATTCACCCTTTGTAAAGCTATGTATGTTATTGAGTAGAAATAAAAAATTGAATTCCTCTCCCAAAAATCTTCAGTATTTCAACTGGAAACGAAAGAAATCATTGCATGAGTCATAGCAAATTAGTAAATATTAGCCAACTTGGAGCAGAATACATCAAAGCTATAAGAAGACAAGACAATTATTAATGTGTCACAAGAATCCTATATCCCATTCCCAAGAGAGGAAACTAGTGCACTGTATAGCCATAACCTGGTATATTCAACCAGTTATCATTCTAAGCAGCTCTTCAACTAATGGAAAAAGAGATTTCAAATAAAAAGAACATTTACAACTGTGAATAAGGTAAAGTTACTAGCATTTAGCGCGGAGAAACATGCCTAAAAACAATGAATTGCTTCGAATCATGTTGAATGAATGGTTTTTCTATCATATTTGCAGCAACAATATACAAACAATGCCATAGTTCAAAGAAACTATTTAGCATATAAATTATATAAATCAAGTCTAGCTCTTAAGGATGAAAAGAAAAAAAAAAAAAGAAAGGAAAAACTAACAAAGTCAGCAGAAATTGTTTGAGAAGAAGTATGCATTTCATAATCAAGTTGTTAAACATAAAGAACCATTTCTAGATTCTTGTATTCTGTATAGCACCTTCCAACGCATGCAATTTTATTCATTGAGCACTCCAAACACAATGGGATAATTGAGGTTTTAGCGGTAAGATGCATCATCTAACTCTAAGAAGACTTAACAATCATCATCGAACAATTTTTATAAGGAGAATTATCTCACCATTCTTATACCTAACTACATATTCATCAACGTCAACACCAGGAAGGGTAAAGCCTGCCCTGGTCAAAAGATTGCCTGCATCCCTGACCTGTGGCACAGTCAAAAAAAAAGTTGGCAATATATTCCATCTAATGTTAGGAGGGCATAGAAAAATGAGCAATCAAAGTGTGATTTCACTTCTCCAGCCTACAATGAAGAGAATAACTAAGAGCCATAGGATGACTAGAATCACAAAATTGAAAAATAAAAATAAAAAAAAACAAGTGCTTACCCTCTGCTACTACTACATTGCTTCTTCCAACACCTTGACCACCCAAAAAAAAGGACGAAGAGCTATATAGCATGGAGAGAATGACTAAGATTACAAAAATAAAAAATAAAAAAAATGAAAAATATCAACTGCTTCCTCTCTGCCACTATTAACCCCAACCACCACAGAAAGAAAAAGACTCGAGAGCTACATAGCAAGCATGTTCATGTTGCAATTCAACCCATGCATTAGAACCAAAGTATTGAATTCGAACTGAACTACCAGTACATGTAAGTGTAGAATTATACGTTTCATAGTGAAGTACATACTTGTGCCAAGGGTGATACTCGAGGACTGATACCGCCTTCACGCTCCATTTGAGCCACAGTGCATGCTATTCTGAGCTCTCTAGTTACAAACACAAACATGTAGGGAAAACAAAAGAGCAAAATTATGCATATTTCTTTGAGGCTTTGAAAAAGAAGGAAAAGAAAAATAACATGGACAACTTCAAGGTTTCTCCACCCAGAATAGCTGCTAAGAAAAGGCCATCCGGCTTCAACGCCAATCTACACTGTAATGAATTTAATAAAATGAACAGAAGTCAGACATATCCATATTTGGAAACAGAAGCATCATGATAACAATCAATCATGAATATAAAAAGTTAAGGAAAAGTTGCATATTTTCAGTACTCTTGAAATAGAAAAAGAACAATAAGGTTTTTGCATCAGAAAAAGCCACCAGACATGATGTCCAAAGTAGAAAAGAAAAGTGAAAAAAGAAAGTGAGCGAGAGACAGAAAGAGAATAGCCCCAGCCTCAGTCAAGATGTCTCTCAAGTTTTAGTTATACCAAATACCTAATTTAAGACTGAATTGGAAGAAACAAACAGATCCTTAAAATATAAAGATTGTGTATCCCAGACTTCTAAAATGAACCAGAAGAAAAAAACACAATATCCGGCTGAGCACAAATATAATGTCCTTGTTGAATAAATGGATCTTGGACCTAACTCATCCCAAAAGTTAGCTCCAGAGAGGAGAGATGCCCAAACCATTATAAGAGGCGTATATATCTTTTAGTTAGCTGATATGGATATCTCAACACCCCCCAATCCCTAGGGCCAAACACATCCGGGAAACATAGAGCATGAATTTTGCAGGACTGTACATATGCAGATGCCCAATTGGTGGGGCTGATGGAAAAATCTAAGTATTCCTTATAATGGTTAGAACATCCCTCCTCCCTTGAACTAGCCTTTATGATGAGTTAGGCCCAAACCGCATTTATTCAACAATCCTGAAAGTCATCTCATGAGTTTTGAGGAGCATATTCATTGCCTTAAGCAACTTGACATTTCTTTCCCTACCAAAACCACCAAAAGCAAAACAAAATTCCTCTAAACTTCACCACTCCCACCTCTTTCTGCCATAACTCTTCAACTGATAGTTTCATTCAATGCTTTAAATAATGGAATCAGTGTAACAGAAGAAGACTGAATGATTGCTGCTACCATGAATTTTGCAAGACAACTCACAATGAACTAAAAATATAGTCAAATATTCTATAAGTACCTAAAGGAACATTTTTCTCATATAACAAAACGTAAATAATGCCTATGGGCACTTCCATAGCTCGCTAGCTGCACCAGGATTATGTCAGTTTTGTTTTTATCATGCAAATTTTATTGAAAATTTATTAGGATTGCCACGTGCCTACCACAAGTGTCAACAAATTCTGGTAGATAAAATGTCATGTTGATAAGAAGTTACAAAATAGGAGGCACAATAAAGAACCTGTATCATGGCTCCAGGAAGATCATTTGTCCAGTGAAGCCCCAAGCAACTGATTACCAAATCTAGTGAACTTCATTATCAAAATTGCAAACTATTATAATCCCAACTAAATCTTCTAGTAGCTATAGTATTGGTTACACTATATATATGATCATACCATGAAAATATACCTTTCTTTCACAGGCAAAAACTCTTCATCACCGACAAGAAAGGAAGTTTCAATATTTGGACCCTCTTGAGCATCTTTACACAATTTAATCATATCATGGGACATGTCCATCATAATGAGCTTTTCAATGGAGCCTGACGTTAAAAAAAATCACTCAGTGCTCATACCATTAAATTCAAAGACATTTACATAGCAACAGGCAATAGAGTATATAATTGTTTGTAAGATTTGCCAATTAATGTCAGAAGCAAATGTTTAAGGTCAACAGAAATGCCATTCTGCATGTGTAGCCACAATAAGATATTCAAAACATCCCATGTAATGATATGGCGCACCAAAAACAAGGTTTTCAGACACAACCCAGCTTTCAAACTAGTAATGATTGAGGATCATGGTCAGAAGTACAACTAAAGACAAACTTTGAAGTGAAACTTAATTCTATAAATGTTATCATAATGGACTATGCAATATCAATAATATCTAATTAGACCAAGCCAATTAAATAAAACATATAAAAACAGATAGATGCCATTAAAAATTTAAAATTCATAAGTAATTATTAAAATAAATTGAACCAAATTTTAATTTAATAATTATTTTCTAATAAATTTTTGGAATTTAAATTTGAAACAGCAATAGCTTTTGCAATCTTTAATTAGAAACAAAGTTCTAAATGCCAATTAATAAAATATGAGACTGAAAAAGAAGATTAAACCTGCTAATTACACATGATAAATTAAATAAAGGTGGATTCCAATCAGGAGAAAAGACAATAGTACTTCAAACAATTAAACATATGTCTGTAATGATAAGGAAAGAAAAGAAAAGAAAAATTTGCATCATAGGAGGTCTGTGCCACAAATCCTTGTTTTTGTCTGGTATGGGTCCAAAAATATGATCAGCAACATAGACAAAGAATTCTTGGTTCACATTTATCCTTGCATGCATAAAGATGTAGATAAATGTGAATGGCAACATCTGTTACAAAGCATACTGCCATAATATACTCCTTTTTTGTCCATCTGATGAGTTAACCACCCCACACAAAGCACCTCTACAAGTTTTATTTCTCTTCCTCTCCAGCATACCCAATTCAATTAGGGGTGAGTATCAATCGGTTTGGTTCAAAAATCTAACTGAACTGAACTATACAGTACACAAACCGAAGTCTGTATTTATTGTGCTTTATGAACTGAATGGAACCAAGCCAAAGGGAAAAGTTTGGTTCAGTTCTCAGTTTAAGCCTCTGGGACTACTCATATGGGCCTAGAAATCTTCAATATCAAACATAGTGATTCAGGAGCATCCAAATCCTATTCAATCTAGGAATGAGCAATCCTATTTAGTCTAGGAATCCTATTCAGCCTAGGATTATATTTCAGATTCATATTAGAATTATAATTTAGTTTTCCATGATACTTTAGGCTTTATGTTTTCTTATTAGTTTAGGATTAGGATTTACTCAACTACTATAAATAGGGGCACCAGCAAAGAGTTTGTTCATTGTATTTTGTTATAATTTCTACTTCATTAATAAATTAGTGGCTTAAACCCTAATTATTTTCCTTGTTCCAACCTTAAATCATCTACTATATTCTTCCGTTGCATCAACTTGGTATCAGAGCAAAAAGATCTAATTTCTTTGGATTCTTTTTTTACTCTAACCAAAGGTTGGCCAAGGTAGAGGCAATCGGCCCCAACAAACTGAGTTGGCTGAACTGCGAAGGATGGTAGAGGATTTGACCCAAGCTGTACAAGCCTTGCAGCATCAGGAACGTGTGGAACCCCGTATGGAGAACCCGGAAGGTGACCACGAACAATTGGAAAATCTAGAAAATTTTGAGATAAACCCTTTTCATGATGCTGGACCTGTTAACCCAGTAGCAAGAGGTGGATTGGAACAGCATTTAATACATGCTCTAGATCTAAATGGTGGAAGAATCAATGTTGAAGTTGCTGATTTTCATGGTAAATTACATGTAGAGGATTATTTAGATTGGGAAGCCAATTTAGATAATTATTTTGAATGGAAACACATGGAAGAAAATCGAAAAGTGCTATTTGTGAAACTTAAATTAAAGGGTACTGCACTTCAATGGTGGAAGAGAGTTGAACAGCACCGTGCTCGGCAAGGCAAGCCTAAAATCAGCACTTGGGAGCACATGAAAGCTAAGCTACGAAAGCACCAAATATTGAGAAGTAACCGGTATCTCATGGCCTTTCTTTAACCAGCCCATTTTGTAAGGTCGATGATGTTTTGTTGTAGGAATACGGACTCTTTTGATATGACATTTTCCATGCTTCCTCCATCGATAATAAGATCACATGTTTTGCCTCCACAAACAACATGTGTGCAAAAAATATTGTGCCTCCTCCAATCTTCTTTTTCTTTGTCATTTTTTGTTGTTGTCATTATTTTTCGTATCATCAAAGACTCATCTTGTGCTGGTTGAAGATCAACTTCTTCTATTTCATTATTATAGTCATCAAAAATTGGTTTCAACTTTTCCTCAACTTTAGCTAGGTTCACTCGCCGTTGTGGACAAGCAATTGAAGTGTGTCCTTTCTCTCCACAAGTAAAACATCGAACTTGAGAGTTACTGCCTCCTTTAGTTGATGATGAACCAGAATTATTTTGTCCGCCACCTTTGTGTTGTGTTGCTTGAGAACCACGTTCAATGCCTCTATTGTTTTTCCAATTGTTGCTTTATGAAAATTTCCGTGCAACTCGTTTTTCAGCAGGTAGAGGATATTGACATGCATCTTCAAGATTACACAAACAAACCACTCCCATCTCATCCCTTATGGAATTATTTAGACTAGAGAGGTAACAAGAAGTAATTTGTTCATTGCTCTCGGATAAGCCAACTTGGATGGATAGGTTATTGAACTCTGCAGTGTACTCCTCAATGGACATATTATTTTGCTTCAAACAATGGCATTTCTCATACGACTCTACCATATAATCAGCAGATAGACAATTTGGAGGATGAAGCTTTATGTGATATTATGCCAATGGATGTTAGTCATATTCTTGTTGGAAGACCTTGGCTATTTGATCATGACATGTATCATAAGACGAGACCAAACACTTATTCTTTCTACAAGAACAACAAGAGGTACACCATGTATCCTCCCAAGGAAGAGTCAAAGCACATAGTAAATAAAAGTTCAACAACCAACAAATCTAACAAAATTAGTGGATATGTCCTATTAAGATTGAGGATCAAGTCCCGCATTTGCCAATTGCAAAGGCCAAGATGATTCAAGAACTTTTATATGTCAAAGAGGTTCAATCTAGATAAGGCAATTCCTATAGGCGAATCTTGGTGAAATTGCTAGACAAACAAGCAAATGAAAGCACATGGATTCCTGAAGATGAACTGAAACGAGTTGATCCAGCCACCTATGAGGAATTTGTTAAGGCTTACTCGTCGAAGCCGAGTTTTTTCAACCCGGGGAGATTGATGCAAGAGCATCCAAATCCTATTCGATCTAGGAATAGGCAATCTTATTTAGTCTAGGAATCCTATTCAGCCTAGGATTATATTTCAGATTCATATTAGAATTATAATTTAGTTTTTCTTGATACTTTAGGCTTTATGTTTTCTTATTAGTTTAGGATTAGGACTTATTCAACTAGTATGAATAGGGACAACAACAAAGAGTTTATTCATTGTATTTTGTTATAACTTCTACTTCATCAATAAATTAGTGGTTTAAACCCTAATTATTTTCTTTATTCCAACATTTAATCATCTACTCTATTCTTCTGCTGCATCAGGATGCTCGGTTATTTTTACAGATTCGTAATTCTATTAATAGTGAGGTCATTGGCTTGATTAATCACTATATGTCAAAGAACTGATAGATTATTTAAATTTCCTATATTCTGGGAAAGAGAATATTTTCCAAATTTATGAGGTTTACAAAGCATTTTATCGTGCAGAGAAGCAAAATCGGTCTCTTACCACTTATTTTATGGATTTTAAGAAAACTTATGAAAAGCTTAATATTTTGATGTCTTTTAGTACCAATGCGAAGGTTCAACAGAGTCAACGAGAGCATATGGTCATTATGAGTTTTCTAGTTGGTCTTCCTCTTAAATTTGAGACCGCAAAGTCTCAGATATTCTCGAATTCTGAAATTTCTTCCTTGCATGATATTTTTTGCAGGATATTTCGTACAAAAGGACCTCCACCTGTTCAAATAATAGTGCTCTTATCAATCAAAATCATGAGCCTAGATGTTCTTATCACAAAGGTGGTGGTAAATGGGGATCTAATACTGTTGAGTCTCGAGTTTCGAATTCAGGAGGGATTGTGTGCCATTATTGTCATAAGTTAGGCAATATGAAGCACGATTGCAGAAAACTTCAATATATAAATCAGAATTTCATTTATTCTTGATTATTGCTTATTTCGAGATCTTATGACGAAGAAGAGTATTGGTAGAAGACACGAGTGAGGAGGCCTCAACATTCTTAACACTAAAATCCCTCGGTCTATTGTATGCTCTAGAGTTATCTCACCCTTTCAGGCGCACTGTCAATTTGGGCATCCTTCTCTTCCTTCACTTAAGAAGCTGGGTCCACAATTCAGAAGGTTATCTTCCTTAAATTGTAAGTCGTATCACTTTGCTAAACATTATCGTCTTAGTTCAAGTCCTAGAGTTAATAAAAGAGCGACTTTTCCTTTTGAATTAGTTCGCTCTGATGTTTGGGATCCTTGTCCAATTCAGTCTAAAACTGGATTTAATTATTTTATAATTTTTGTTAATGACTATTCTCATATGATTTGGTTATATTTAATGAAAAATTGTTCAAAATTATTTTTTGCATTTTTGTGCTGAGATTAAAACTCAATTTAATGTTTCTGTCCATATATTGTGGAATGATAATATTAGCCAAAGAATATTTGTCAACTTCTTTTCAGACTTATATGATTCAACATGGCATCCTTCACCAAACGTCATGTGTTGACACCCCATCCCAAAATGGAGTGACAGAATGAAAGAATAGACATCTCCTCGAAACAGCAAGAGCTCTTTTGTTCCAAATGAATGTACCTAAAACTTTTTAGGCTAATGCAGTCTCGACATGTTTTCTAATTAATCACATGTCTTCCTTTGTTATTTATGGTGAGACTCCTTATAGTATCTTCTTTCCTACTAAGTCATTGTTCCCTATTGCACCTAAAATATTTGGTAGTACTTGCTTTGTTCGGGATGCTCGTCCCAATGTCACTAAATTAAATCCTAAGTCATTGAAGTGTATCTTCCTTGGATATTCTTGATTGCAAAAAGGGTATAGGTGTTACTGTCCTAATCTAAGTATCTTATCTCTGCTAATGTTACGTTTTTGAAAGAAACACCATACTTTTCAACTTCTGTTTTAGCAAGTCAGGAGGGGGATGATGATTTGTTAGTCTACACTATCAAATCCTCAAAACTAGTCACATCCTCTGGACCTGTTTCTGTTTCAGCTCCCACCAAGCCTTTTATTCTTCAGGTCTATTCCAAACATCAGCACCCTCCCGATCCATGCCCTACACCAGCGCCTCCATCATCTGATTATGTATTAAGTGATGATCTTCCCATTGCCCTACGCAAAGGTAAATGTCATTGTATTTATCCTGTTTCATCCTTTATTTCTTATCATAATTTGTCACCTTCTTCTCCCTCCTTTGTTGATTCCATCACTATTCCTAAAACTATTCGTGAAGCCTTATCCAATCCTAGATGGCACAATACAATGCTGGAAGAAATAAATGCTTTAACCTTGGTTGATATACATTCAGGAAAACAGACTATTGGATGCAAATGGATATTCACAGTTAAGGTCAATCCTAATGTGTCGGTTGCTCGTTTAAAGGTCCATCTTGTTGTCAGGCTATGCTCAAACTAGTGGAGTAGATTATTCACACACTTTTTCTCCTGTTGCTAAACTAAAATTTGTGCGGTTGTTTATTTCTATGGCAGCAACTCATAATTGGCCTTTACATCAGCTTGATATCAAGAATGCATTTATCCATGGTGATCTCCATGAGAAAGTTTATATGGAGCAACCTGGGGTTTGTTGCTCAGTGAGAGTATAGGAAAGTTTGTCGTTTTCGTAAATCTTTATATGGCTTGAAATAGAGTCTTCAAGCTTGGTTTGGCAAGTTTAGTCAAACAGTTGAAAAGTTTGGGATTCTAAAATGCAAGTCTGATCACTTGATGTTTTACAAACAATATGATGCTAGAGTTATTTTTCTGGTTATGTATGTTGATGGTATTGTTATTATTGGGAACGATAGTATGGGAATCTCATCTCTACAGTCTTTTCTCTATACTCAATTTCACACTAAAAACTTAGGGCTACTGAAGTATTTCTTGGGATTGAAGTCACAAGGAGTAAAAGATGTATTTTCCTATTTCAAAGAAAAATGTGCTTAACTTGTCTGAAATAGAAAAATTGGGAGCAAAGCCATCAAGTACTTTCATGATTCCTAATATCCAACTCGCAAAGGATAGTGAACTGTTTGGAAGATCCTGAGAGGTACAGAAGATTGGTTAGGAAGTTGAATTATCTCACAGTGACTCACCCGAATATTGCATATTCCGTCAGTATTGTGAGTTATTTTATGTCGTCGCCAACAGTTCACCACTAGACAACCTTAGAACAGATTTTGTGTTACTTGAAAGGAACTCCTAGACGTAGTATTTTATATATGAATCATGGACACACTCGTATTGAGTGTTCCTCATATGCAGATTGGGCAGGCTCAAAGATAGATAGAAGATCCACACTAGGCTATTGTGTCTTTGTTGGAGGAAATTTAGTTTCATGGAAAAATAAGAAGCAGAATGTT